>JAJTUP010000146.1:0-91479 GCA_021399435.1 Diaporthe sp. PMI_573
TTAATAGGGCAGTCGAGAGGGCCCCTATAAAGAGGGAGTCTTTTAGTATCTCTTTTTCAAAATAGGGGTAGAAGGTTGTTGTTAAACGGAAACGCTCATTTAGGTGTGGGCGCTGCACGTAGGGAGTTACCCTAGACTTCACGGAAAGAGTTACCCTAGACTTTTTGCTAGTGGCGTGCGCGCTGGCAGATGAGTTTGGTGGCCGTGAGCCGATTTTTTGGGCTGTTTTAAGACCCTAACTTCGAACCTCTGCATTCCCCTTATTTCTTACCCAAAAAGCATGTAACCTAGTTTGTTAGATAGCCTGATTTCTGAAGTTTATCTGTATTTAGTTTGGTTACTGTTAGGGTTAGGGTTGGCTGGTTATTTAAAGCCAAAGATAGTGGGTCCGAGGGCCGAATTTTCCGGCCTCCCTATCTGCGCACCAGAGCCAACCACAGCGTGCCCAGGGTTGAGACGATGTCGGAGGGACTGTGAGGAGGGCTGACAGAAGCCCACTCAAATTCAATGCAAAGTTGTCCAAACCATTCTCAAGCGTCCCAACAAGACCTCAGTGTACCCTACTGCTACCTGACTCCCATTCGATCCACTAACCTTCAGAGGTTATGAGCCCGGCTCTCAGCAGTCGGTGCTCTGAAGGTCCCCGAAACTTCATTGAATTAGGCCCTAAAAAGCCTACCTTTCTGTACGCTACAGTGCTCTTCAGAGGGCTGATTAGCGGACCAGCAAAAAGTCGAAAAAACGCTGGTTTGGGCCTGCAAAGCCCAGAAACAACTGCAAAAAAGGAGCTATTTCTGCTCCGCGGGTGATTCGAACCCACGACCCTCAGCGCACAGAGCGCCCAGGACACCATTTCTCACAATTGCAACTGCTTTGCTAGCATTTTCTACGAGGGAGAGTTTCACTTTCGAGACTACAAGTCAGAGGGTCACACACTGCCGAATATTTCTACAGAATAGGTCTACTGCCGAATATTTCTACAGAATAGGCACTACGGGAATATACGATTACGCTATAGGGGACTATAAATCACACTTTCTAGTGGATAGCTTTCCCTTAAATACCTATTTCTAGGTGTTTTTCCCTATTAGCCAGCTATCCAGCATGGCTTCCGAGACCCCTACAGAGGGGTCTGCCCCTAATTCCCAGGGGTCTGAACCTCTTTCAGGCGCTCTTTTAAAGCGTTTTGAGGTTCAAGATCAGCAGATGTTGTACCTAAACAGCCGTTTAGATTCAGTATCAGAGCTATTAGCTCAACAAGTAGCTACTAGCAGTACCCTTCAGGGTACGCTAGGGGAATTAACTACTGCTATTCAGAGCCTGTCGGTTCTAGTAGCCCAGGCGCCTCAGGCGCCACAGGTGCCTCAGCCAGCACCCCAGGTGTCCCAGCGAGCTCCCCCGGAGCCTATGGACACTGAAAGTCCTTCTATAGGGCCTACGGGCCCTAATTCTGGGCCTACGGGTCCTGGAAGGCAGCCAGAATCCACCGGATTTAGCCCTGATTTTAGTAGGGAGCTCTCTAAAAAGGTATACACCTTTCCAGAGACCTATCGCCTAAAAGGCCCTGAAAATTTCGACCAGTGGAAGTAAGCACTAGCTATTATGCTACGGGCTATAGGGTATAGCCAATTTTTGGACAACCCTTCTGTAGCAGATAGCCTAAGCGATAGCGATCAGGCTATTCTCTTAATGCTCTTGAGAGATAGCCTATCTTCAGGCCCACAAGCTGCTATTGCTTGGATCTCAGGCCCTTCGGAAGCCTACAGGCTTCTAAAAGACCAGTATTCCCACTCTATGGGTCTACAGAGAGACTCGCTGTATAGGGAATTTCACTCCCTACGGTATACTTCTGGCACTAATCTAGCGGAATTTAACACTAGGTTTAATAGCCTAGTTTCCAGACTACGGCTAGCTGGCGCCCAAATAGAGCCTACTGACCTAATAAATCAGTACCTTGGCTCCCTGGAAAGGGCTTTTCCACAGTGGGCAGAGCGGCTTAGAGGAACTATCCGTACGCTAAAAGCTACGGGCCAGCCTACAGATAGGCTAAATCTACAGTTCCTTATAGCGGATATACTAGAAGAGACTAGAAATCCGTCTTCAGCATCCTATCAGGTTGCTAAAGGGGGTAATAAACCTCCTTCAGGCCCTAAAAAGCCTGAAAATCAGCAGAAGGACCCTAAAAAGGCTGAAGAAAATAAGCCTAATAAGGGATCCAGCGGCTCTAGTAGCAAGAAAAAATCTACTAAGCCGAAATCTGCTAGTGGGGAGTCCTCTAAAGAGTCTTCTAAAGATTCAGAGGACTATACCTGTGCCGTAGGCTATTCAGCCTATAGTGATGAAGAATTAGCTCCTAATAAGAGCTATTCCCTAGGTAATGAGGCTAGTGATTCAGACAGCTCGTCTGTAGCCTCAGAGAGCCCCTGTAAGCACTGCTACAGGGGCCTACAGTCGGAAGGGTCCTCCAAAAAGGGCCCTAAGCCTTCTAAGCCTTCTAGGCCTTCTAGGCCTTCTAGAGGGCCTACTGCCCTACTATACGATACTGGTTCTACCGTGCATATAGTAAATAGCCGCTCTTTATTCACTAATTTAGTGACTACCGGCAATTTTGGGTACCTACAGACAGGTGGGGGTAGAGTTTACCCCTCAGGTAGAGGCGACGCTGTATTTCAGGTAGTTAGCCCTGAAAACCCAGCCAAGACTAAGCGTCTAGTCCTAAAAGAGGCACTATTTGTGCCCTCTATGG
Organism: Diaporthe sp. PMI_573; assembly: GCA_021399435.1. Classification (NCBI taxonomy): domain Eukaryota; kingdom Fungi; phylum Ascomycota; class Sordariomycetes; order Diaporthales; family Diaporthaceae; genus Diaporthe; species Diaporthe sp. PMI_573. The sequence goes on from JAJTUP010000146.1 coordinate 2,747, forward strand.
ATATAAGCATCTTTAGTGGTCTTCGCCACTATAATGCAGGGGGTTATCTTTCTAGAAAAACCCTCTATAGGGCTAATCAGCAACCGATTGTACACTTAGACCCTTCTAAAACGGGATTTTTTATCCCTCAGAAGGGGGTACAGGCCCCACAAGCCTATTCTACCCAAGCAAATAGTATATACTATGTCCCCAGTAGTAGTACGAAAGCTTTGGAGATAGTGCTGCCCCCTTTTAATAGGGAGGCAGCTAGGGACTATGAAAAAATCCCTACCCCTAAAGAGCCTATTCTTACAGAAGAATTAGGCCCTTCCGGGTCCTCTACAGGCTCTACTGCCTCAGGTTCTGGGCTACAGAAGCCTAACCCTGAGATACAGGGTCTTCCGGTACGGGTCCCTCGCACGCCCCCTTCTATAGGTCTTTCGCCCTCTCGGCCAGAAACGCCTGTAGGAAATAGGGGGGGTAGGGCCACAGAGGACCTAGAAGATCTCCTTTTAGAAGGCCCCTCGCCTTCTAGAAAGGCCACTAAACCTTCTGAAGGGTCCCCTAAGCTACTCAAACTAGCTTATCTCTGGTATAAGAGATTAGGGCATATAAGCCTTCGTCTACTGAAGAAGACGGCTAAAATTGCCCAGGGGGTACCTAATTTTGACTCTATCTCAGAAGGGGACTTTCTGTGCTTGGCCTGCGATAGGGCCAAAGCGGTCCGTAGGCTTAACCATAGGCCTATAGACGATCCAGAGGGTATATTAGACTCTTTAGAAGGGGACACCTTTTCTATTAAGCCTATGCCCTATAATAAGTGCCCTATTGGGCTACTAATAGTGGACAGAAAGTCTAGATTTCGGTGGCTTTTCCTACTAAAAAGCCGAGATGGAGACCCTATTATGGATACTATTAAGGGCTTTTTCAGGTCCTTGAAAGCCTTATTTGGGCGGTACCCTAAGGGCTTCCATTTTGACGGTGGGAAGGAGATAAATGCTAGCCTACAGGCCTGGCTACAGCATAAAGGCATAGAGTTTTCAACTAGCAGCCCCTATATCCACGAGCAAAACGGTCTAATAGAACGCTCTATTAGAGTTATTCTGGACCGTTTAAGGGCTACTATGCTTGCTGCAGGCCTACCGCTATATCTATGGTGTTTTACTATACCTGCCGTTTTAGAGTTAATTAACTCTACTGCTCTTACAAATAGAGACCTTACAGCCTATCAAGAGCTTCACGATGGGCTAGAGCCTTCTAAAACCCATAAACCCCTTCTGAAGAGGTACAGGGTTATAGGGGCTCGCTGTGAGGTCTTCCTACCTGAAGAAAAGCGTCCAAAGGGCTATAAACTAGCCCCGAGGACTGAAACAGGCTATTTGTTAGCAGTATTAGGGAATAATACATACCAAGTATATATCCCTAAAAGGCATACTGTTTTGAAAACCTCTATTGTGAAGATTTACGAGGATTTAAGCAGTATAGATACTAGTGGCGGTTTTGGGCCAGAAGGGGTAGTAGAGGGTCTCTCAGACCCTCTAGATAGGGATATAGACCCTACAACCGCTGAAGGGCCTCTCTCAGACCCTTTAGAACCTACTGGGCCTCTCTCAGACCCTGTAGTACCTGCCGGGCCTATTTTAGACCCCCCAGAAGAGCCTCTCTCAGGCTTACCTGCACTCTCTGCAGAAGGGGACCCCCCAGAGGGTTCCGGGGAATTAGAGGATATAGGGCCTACTTTAGGCCCTACAAAGTCGTCCCCAGAGGGTTTAGGTCCAACTCTACCTGAAGAAATGGACCTATCATACGCTAAATAGATCGTCTTCTCTATTTTTGAGAAAACACGCCAAAAGGCATATAGTACAACTAATGCCCAAGCCCCCCAGACCTGGAAACAGGTGCTAAAAAGCCCTAATAGGGCTAAATGGCTAAAGGCGATCTATAGTGAATTTGAGCAGATCATTCTGCAAAATACCCTCGAATTTTGGCCAGATAGTAAGCTTCCAGAAGGTCGAAAGCCTATTACTAGTCGACTAGTCCTAAGAGAGAAAAAGGACGAGAATAATCGAGTTTTTAAGTTTAAAGCTCGATTAGTAGTTAGAGGGTTCCAACAGAGAGAAGGAGTAGATTATACAGATACTTTTGCCTCTACCTCTACCCCCCCTACCTGGAGGGTACTACTAGCGCTAGCCGCTATTCTAGACTGGGAAATCGAGCAGATCGATTTTATAGGTGCCTTCCTAAACGGTACGCTGAAAGAACAGGTCTTTATGGCGCTTCCAGAGGGTTTTAAAGAATTTGCAGCTCAAGCCAGTAGCCTTATCCAAAGGCTATTAGCTAAAGCTGGCTATAACCCCTCTATTCAGCAGATAATTCGGCTGAATAAAGCGCTGTATGGCCTGAAGCAGGCCCCTAGAGAGTGGCAACAGATAGTTATTAACCTTCTGAAAAGCTTAGGCTTTGAGCCACTACTCTCAGACTCCGCCGTCTTCTATAGCAGGACGTCAGGCCTATTTATAGTAACCTACGTCGATGATTGCCTAATTATAGGGCCTGGAATCTCGAAAATTCAGGCCTTAAAGAGACAAATACATAAGGCATACGCTATAGAAGATAGGGGCCCTGCAAGCTTCTTTCTAGGGGTTCGAATTATTAGGGACCGCCCTAACCGAACCCTATGGCTCTCTCAGAGCCAGTACATAGAGGAAGCTATTAGAACCTTCAATCTAGAGGGTTCTAGGCCTATTTCAGTTCCTCTCCAGCCAAATTTAGTTAATTTAGGCCCTATCGAAGGGCCTACACTAGACCGAATTCGACATAAGCGTTTTCAGGCTATAGTGGGTACCGCTATGTATTTAGTTACCCAAACTAGGCCTGATATAAGCTTTCCGGTCCAGTGGTTAGCTAGGGCTTTTCAAGCTTCTAAGCTTCAGCACCTATCTGCTGCTCAGAACCTATTTAGGTACCTAAATAGCCACCGACAACTAGCTATTAGGTATTCTGCAAAGGGCCTAAAAAACCCTCTACAGAGCTCTCTTTTAGAGCCTATAGGCTATTCTGATAGCGACTATGCTGGAGATAAGGCCTCCTCAAAGTCAACCTACGGGTATGTATTTACCCTAGGTGGGGGGCCTATTTCTTGGAAATCGAAGCGAGGAAGTACTATAGCGTTATCTACGCTAGAGGCTGAATTTATAGGGCTTATAGAGGCTACTAGGGAAATCCAGTGGCTTCGTGGGCTCTATACAGAGCTGAATAGGCCTATTCCAAGGCCTACAATCCTCTATGGAGATAATACGGGCGCTATCTCCACTGCTAAGGACCCCTCACACCACCAAAGGACTAAGCACACCCTTCTAAGGTACCATTACCTACGTGCTGAAGTTCAGAAGGGGACCCTCGAGGTTAAATACCTAGAGACCAGTAAAATGGTAGCAGACGGGCTTACAAAAGCCCTTCCAGCACCTAAATTTCAGGTGTTTCTAGGCCAGCTTGGCCTAGTAGAGTTAGTGGAGTAGAAGGGGGCCTGTAGGGCCCTCTAGCCACTATTTCTTCAGTAGTAGATAGATTTCTTTCAGAAGGGGTTTTCTTTCTATAGGGGGCTTTTCTTTTCTCTCACATTTCCTTTTAGAGTAAGGGTTAAATACTATAGGCCTATTTTAGGCCTATATCTTCAACAGAAGGGGTGTTAAACGGAAACGCTCATTTAGGTGTGGGCGCTGCACGTAGGGAGTTACCCTAGACTTCACGGAAGGAGTTACCCTAGACTTTTTGCTAGTGGCGTGCGCGCTGACAGATGAGTTTGGTGGCCGTGAGCCGATTTTTTGGGCTGTTTTAAGACCCTAATTTCGAACCTCTGCATTCCCCTTATTTCTTACCCAAAAAGCATGTAACCTAGTTTGTTAGATAGCCTGATTTCTGAAGTTTATCTGTATTTAGTTTGGTTACTGTCAGGGTTAGGGTTGGCTGGCTGTTTGAAGCCAAAGATGGTGGGTCTGAGGGCCGAATTTTCCGGCCCCTCCATTCCTGCACCAGAGCCAACCGCAGCGTGCCCAGGGTTGAGGTCATGTCGGAGGGACTGTGAGGAGGGCTGACAGAAGCCCACTCAAATTCAATGCAAAGTTGTCCAAACCATTCTCAAGCGTCCCAACAAGACCTCAGTGCACCTTACTGCTACCTGACTCCCATTCGATCCACCAACCTTCAGAGGTTGCTTAGAGGGCAGGGAGGGCTTAAAGCCTAGTCATGGGTAGAATCCATAGTTCCTAAAGAATAGTATAACAAAGGTAGTTTCAGAGATAATATCATTCAAGGTAAACTTAGCTAGCAGGAGCTAATCAGACTAGTCATCTTACAAGTATACTATATATAGGTATAGGTATTGTTCTAAGATAGCGTTTATATACTCTATCTATCCGTTAGTTTCTAGGTAGTATGTAGTAATAAGCATAGTAGAGATTCTCAGGCAGCAGGTGATATATTTCTAGAATCTAGAAATAAACTAGGGGCCCTGGTTAGAGACGATCATCACTAGCAGGCCGTGTAACTTCTAGACATACTTAGTAAATAGGCAAGCTACTTCTCCAGAATCACAGGTCCCCTTATATATAATGAAATATCTCATTTTAGTAAGGTAATCAACTATAACTATAATAGCATCATATCCCTAGCTAGTAGGTAGGTGTGTAATAAAGTCTACCAAGATATCCCTCTAGGCTTGCTTAGGAACAGGGAGGGGCTTTAACAGGCCTTAACAAGCTTCTCAGTTTAGCTTAGCCTAGTAATACTAGTAATAGTTCACAACCCAACATTATATAAAACATAGTATCTAGGGCTAGTAGTATTCACAGTCTAAGATCTTATAGGTTCTCACAGACCTAGGATAGCTAGCGATTAGTAATTCGTGGTAGGAGTTTAGGAGCTTAGCTTTTAGCTCAGGTAGATCCAGGACATACAGGCAGTTCCCATAATACAGGTATCCATAACAGTTCTCATACTTAGCTAGGGTCAGCAGTAGGTATTAAGGGGAGTCCTCTTCCAAGGCCTTTAGGATAGAACAGAAAATCAGGTCTTCTAAGTATTCTTTCTTAAATAGGGTAGACATTTCTTCATCCTAGAGTAGGTAGGCTAGTTCTATTCAGCAGCATATCGTAGCTAAAAAATATATAGTCTTCCTTTACAATAAAGCAGGATCTAAATTTTCTTTCTTTAGGACTACTTAGCTCTAGTATAGCAGCCTCTCATCCCCTTCCTAAGGCAGGTCCTCTAACCTCCTAGTTAGCACATCCAGCTTAGTACCTTGCTTTCCTAGGTAGTATATAATCTAAAAGTTAAAACGTGATAGAAATTCTACCTAGTAGGCTTAGTAGTAGTTAAGTAACTTTGTTATTATAAAGTACTCCAGGTTTTTATAGTCTATAATAACCTTGATTAGGGACAGGGCCCCTTCTAGTTCTAGGCACTATTCTTTAAAGTAATAGATAATAGTAAGTAGTTCCTTATCATATATCTCGTAGTTATATTCTGTTAAAGAATGTTTTTTTAAGAAGAATGTAATAGGTTGCAGGACTCTATCGTCCCTATACTAGGACATTACTCTAGTAGAGACAAAGTTAGAAGTATTAGTTTCTAATATAATGTCCTTTTCCTAGTCGAAGTAGGCTAGTATAGGTACTTGTATAAATATAGTCTTCAGGTTATTAAAGGCTTTCTCACAAGAGGAGTTAAAATCAAATCATACTCCCTTTTTCGTTAGGTAGACTAGTAGTGAGATTATTTTAAAAAAGTCCTAGATAAACTAGTAGTAAAAGTTATTAAACCTAATAAAGGCTTGCATATCTATTAGGTAGGTCGGGATTTTCTAGGAAATAATGGTCTTAACCTTCTTTAGGTCTATCTAGATCCTATATATACTTATAATTAGGCCTAGGAAGGTCGTCTCTTTAATAAAGAATTCATACTTCTCTAACTTAGTATATAGGCTAGCTTCTCATAGGGTAGTTAAGACTAGCTATAGGTGTTCTTCGTATTTAGAACAAGTATAGCTATAGATTAAAATGTCGTCTAGGTATGCTATGTAGAATATATCTAGGTATAGTCTTAGGGTATTGTTAATAAATCTTTAAAAGGTTAAGGGGGCTCTGGTAAGCCTAAATAGTATTACTAATATTTTAAATAGGCTAAAGTAGGTGTAGAAGGTAGTTAGATATTCCTCCCCTTTATATATATAGAGGTTGTTAAAGGTAGTAATTATATTAACCTTTGAGAAATACTTTATCTTCTTTAGGTTATTTAGGGTCTCCTTAGTTAAGGGTAGGAGGTAATAGTCCTTAACTATAATATTGTTCAGGGCTCGATAATCTATATAGAATTAGAGTCCTCCTCTAGGTTTAGATATAAATAGGACTAGTAAGGTAACATGGGAGGTACTTAGTTAGATAAATCCCTTTCATAGGTTCTTGTCTAGCTATCCTCTTAGGGCTATTAGCTTATCTTAGAATATAGAATATAATAGGCTAAAGGGTAGCATCTCCCCTTTGATTAGCTAGATATGGTAGTTATATAAATAGTAGGGTAGTAACTTCTCAGCCTCCTTAGGTAAGAAGATATTAGTAAATTCTTCTAGTTCCTTAGGTAGGGTTTTTATAGGCTTAGGTTCCTTGCTAGTAGGGCCTAAGTACTAGGCTTCTAGTATATCATCAATCTATTCTAAGGATGTAGAAAACAGGTAGTAGCCCTCCTTGTAGGTATAAGTAGTAGTAGCTCTTAGGGTAACTTAGTATAGCTTATATTTTCTTAGAATATCAGGGCAGGACAGGGGGTGGTAGGTCTAGGCAGTCTTCAGTACATCTTACAGTGCTTTCAGTTTAGTAGGCTTCCTAGGGACATTGTAATAGTAGTAGTAGTATTTACTATCAAATATAATTATGTAAGAGGTAAAGTAAATAGTTAGGTTGTGTTGCTTTAACTAGGGTATTCCTAAGATAATAGGATAATAGGCTAACTAAGTAGTAAACATTATTATAGTATCTTGGAAGTAGTTATTAATATAGTAGGAAATCAGGGCATAGTAGGTAACAGTATCCTCAGAGGGTCTCCTATTAATTACTTCTAGGTTAAATGGTTTCTTTAAGGGTAATAAAGGAATATCATAAGCCTTAGCCCATTCCTTGTCTATAAAAGTCTTTCCTTCAGCTCTAGTATTAGTCAGGGCATAGGTAAGTATTTCCTTTCCTCTTATAATTAGGTATATAAGTAGTATTAGTATGTTAGAATGCTAGTTTTATTCTTCCTTAATAGTTGGTCTAGTGATAGCGGTAGTAGAGATATATAGAGTGTGCTTATAAGGAGCCTGAGGGTAACTTACCTTAGGCTTGCTCTGTTTATTAAACTCTAGGTAGGGGAATTACTATGTCCACGGGTGGGTAAGCAAGGCGTAGAATGGATTAGTAACTAGAGAGGTGACTAAGAGGTAGGGGAAGAGGGGTAGAAGGTCTGTATACAAGGCAGGTGGTTGTCTAGCAAGTAGTACTAGGTAACGAAGTAATCTAGCAAGCTATAATGGTAGTATTCACAGCATTCCTTATAGCCATTACTCTAGTACTAAGAGCTTAGGTCTATTAGGTCACTAGCAAGGAGAGGTGGTGTGGGTAGTTTTTAGGTAGAGGTAGTAATAGGTTTAACTATAGTAGTATATATCTTTAGGGTAGTCTAAGTAGGTATAGAAGCAGGCTTATAATAGGAGACTTGTTACTAGTATTAGTAGAAATAGTTATCTAGGGACTAGAGATATTAGGTATAGGGCTGGAACTCATTAGAGTTAGCAGGGTTATATAGGAGTATATCCTAAAGCTTACAGGAGATCCCTTAGAATAGCAGAGGCAAGAGGGTAGTGTCCGGTATTTCCCCCTCCAGGGCAAGGTACTAGAACTTGGTAAAATAGGTACTAAAGTCTTAGTTACGTTGTTTTAGTTAATATAGCTTATTCTAGGAGTTCTAAATATGGTCCGGATCCTTAAAGGCTTCTTCTAGGTACTTAAACAGGTCTAGGTAGTCTACAAACTAGGGAACACTATATAGGGTCTTGGGCAGGATTAATTCATATACCTTTTCCATAAGGCATCTAGTAACATAAGTTAGGCAGGTAGTAGTAGTAGGAAAGTAGTCAATATTAGTAGTTATTTTAGCATAGATCTATTACGTGAAGTAGCAAAGGTCATGGCGAGATTTATTAAATTCCTTTAAGTCAAGTAGTTTCTTACTAAGGATGGTAGAACTAATACTTATGATAAGAATAGGCAGAGTCGCTCCTAGTACAGTATCTATAGTTTAGTTAACACAAGGACTAGTAGGGGCGGGTTTAGTAGTAGGAGTCTATATAGCAGGTATGGTAGTATTCAGGAGTTATAGTTTCTTAAGTTCAAGACAGATAACCTCCCTCTAGACGGCATCATACTAGTCCTTCTAGTAGCTAATCACCCCATCTTACTTGGTTAGGTCAGAGCATAGGGAAGTAATCATAACATTACAGTCCAGGGTCTCGATTTAGGAGGAAGAGATCTCTTCCTCAAGTATAGATATATACTAGTTAAGATTACGTAAGTATAACATCCAGTCAGAGGCATGTTCAGCAACATGATGAGCTAACTCTTCTAGGGAGTTGGTACTCAGAGGTAGCTACGGGTAGTTCAATATAGTATTAACGTCTAAGGGGGGAGCTACATAGTATCACGATAATAGGTAGGCAGTTCCCAGATAGGTAGACGTCGAGCAGTCAGGGTAATCAGGCAGGTCTTCTATTCACTACATACAGGCTCTATCCTTAGTAAGCACAGGCTCTGTTGACAAGACGTAGCTCGAAGAGCTACGAAACAGCTATCAGGACAGGGTACGGAGTTTTATCGAGCCGGCGGCTCACGTAATCAACCCCAACCCTCTGGGTTGGGCATCCCCCATAGCACGGTCCGCCGCGGACCGCCAGGACTGTGACAAGTATAGACCTCCTTCCTTGAGTATATTTCTGCTATGGGTAAGTCCTTGATTCCTCTAATTATTTTTAAGGGACTAAACATTTAATAGTAGTGGTTTCCTATTGCCCTTAAAGATCACGACGGCTAATAGTTTATGGTGATAAAAAAGGGGTAGATAGAGAAACCTATCGCTATCTACTAGCTTTAGAGGGTCTTCCTTCTGCTAATAGCGCTAGAAGACCCTTCTAAATGGTGCCTTCTTGTAATTAATAGGTACTATATATATATAATGGTGGATTTTATGTGGGAATGCTTCTTGAATAAGGTGTATATTGTTTTTTTGCTAGCCTATACCTTATATATGCTTTAACTGCTAGATGTAGCGGTCTTTGGCCTTTTAAAGACTGCCTTTAAGAAGTATCTTGGCTAACAAGAAGGGTATAATTTATCGTTAGTTATAGTAAAGAAATGTTTCCTTTATTACTATCACAAGGCCTAAATAAAGGTACTTATAGAGTTAAATATCTATTCTGGCTGGTAGGTAACGAGTCTTTAGCCGTTATCTAAGTATAGGGTACTTAGAAGCTACTTTATCGAAGATAATTGCGTAAAGGAAGTAAAAACGCTGGAATTGGCTACTGGTGATAGCTTTAGTAGCCATTTTTATACTAATAAGTACTTTTGTCTGCCGTAAGGGACCTTTTTTGTGACTCCTAAGTGGTCTTAAAAGCTACGTGGCATGGTGGCCCGGTATGCTTGTTGGAAGCAACTGAGCCCTATATAACGACTCCTCTTTAGGAAAATTCTCAAGAGCTGGGACTAGAAAGACGTTAGTCTGATAATATTCTTATAAAAAGCCTAGAAGCTAGAACGCTAAATTAAAGTTAGCAGGGTGGTTCGAAGGAAGAAGGTTTAACTTGACCTAAATAAGCTTTTTGCTGACATTAAGGCTATTTGGAGGACCTAAATAGAAGCTGGCATGGTACTAGAAGATAGCGACGGGTTAGAAGAGTCAGAAACACCATTAGAAACGGGGTTAACTATCGTGGTGGCGGTGGCGTCGGCGTTACGGCGAAGGCGGCGTGGGTGACGGAGGGCGGCCGAGAACGGGGGTGGGCCGAGATCCGGGCCGGGCACGTTACACAGTGCAATGTTCAGGTTGTTATGGCCATCGAGGACCGAAGTAATAACTTGCCTGAATATTCAAACGTCCCAATTGATAACTCGGAGCTGAACCAGTAGACTCAGTCATAATGGGTATTACCTGTCAACGCAACTACTCCCGATAATCTTTCCCGGGCTGTTTTGAAATTTCGCCACCAAATCGCACCAGCCTTTCATAGATCGAGTTAATTTCTCACGAAGTAGCCATGGTTCCTCACCGAATCACAATATCTCAAGAAGCATCCAAAATCTCTCCTGCAGATATCTCTGCCAGTCTCAAGATTTACAACAATGATGGTAGGCAGCAGAGATTTACAACATCAAGGCGTAACATTGTGCGCAAGTTCTCAAAACATAAACATAGCATTTCTTTCGTGTTGATGCATTGAATTTAATATATTTTTTCTTTGCTTGAAGTTTCCATCAAGTTACACCCAGGCGACAGCAATATCTGTGCAAAGAATCCATGATTTTTACAATGAAGTTGAACACGACTTGCGTTAATGCTTTACCAGGAACAAGACGGCTAACAACGGATTGAAAGGGAAGTTGGGAATGAATTTGGAACTCGACAAGCGCTATGCCACCATCTTTTCCTCCATGAAACTAAATTGACACATTGACCCAACCTATTCGGCAACCTATGCATCCTTGACAAGCGCAACCTTGGCCCCGTTCAAATTAACAGTCGTCAGCCCCAGACCCTCAGTCCATGGGTTTGGATCCCTCGACTCGATCCGATCAAATGTCTGCACCAGTCTTACAACGACATAGCTTGCCTCGGTCAGGGCAAACTGCTGGCCTGGGCAGATACGTGGGCCCCCATTAAATGGCAGATATGACCATCCGGGCCTCATGTCGGGGCGTGCCCAACGCTCGGGCTCAAATTCGTGGGCGTCGTCTCCGAAGACTGACTTCCTCCTGTGCATGGCATACACAGAGTACGAGACACCTTCACCTTTGCCGATGCTCACGGGGGACTGGCCATCGGGCCCACCGCCGTGGGGGATCACAGTATTGCGGCTTGCGATGCGGGAGTTGAGAGGGACGACCGGGTAGAGGCGAAGAGCTGGGAGAGAGAAGAGAGCACTTGTCAGTATGAGGTCTTTCCAACGTGGCTTTGCAAGTTAAAGGGGCTTGGGGGATGATATGATGACCGGCCCCTTTCAATAGTAATCTGCCAATCTTGAACCAAATTTAGAGGGCTGCCTCAGGGGGGTTTACGAACGGCCTTCCGAGATAGCACTCAACACCAGGGCGAAGCCAAGCCCACCCCCCCCCCAAAGGCCTCCTCAGAGATAGAAAGCTAAATTTGAATTCGAAGCAGGGAATGGTGAAGTACGAGATACCAAATTTCGAAACTCACATTCGTTCAAGAGATACTTGACATATTTCATGCCACGGAGCGTGTCATAGTCCGGGAAGACCCCACCAAGGGCATCGACTTCTTCCTTGAGCCTGGCCCAAATATCGGGGCGGCGGGACAAGACGAAGAAAGTGTTTGACAGAAGTGACGCAGTGGTATCACGGCCGGCCAGAAGCACGTTTAGCAGCTCATGTCGCAACTCGATCGGGTCCGATGTCTCCTTGGCCATCTCGTACAGGAATACGTACCTCTTCTTGCCGTCGGGCCCCACAATGCAAGAGGAGTCATCATCCTCCTCGCCCGCCTTATTGCCCGGACTGGTAGGCCCCGTGCTCGCGGGTGAACTGGCGCATTTCTTCCGTAAGGCATTCGAGATGTACCTGTCGACAAAGCTGTGCACAGTCACAAGGGCCGCATCCCATTCCGCATCCCGGAAGATGTAGTTGGCCACGAACCAGTTCCTGGGCCGAAAGTGCGCCTTGGACTGGGCCATGTCGAAGGCCCTCATAAACATGTGCTCCTCCGAGTCGGGTGACTTCTGCAGCGTGTTGAGGCTCCGCCCAAAGAGCACCTCCGTGGCCGCATCGATCGTCAGCCGGAAGAAGAGAGGCGCCAAGTCCACCGTCGCCCCATTCGAGGGGATCAAGTTGATCAGGTGCGACACATGCTCCTCGTACGTATCCAGGTTGCTGACCTGCAACTTGGCAAAGGTCGGTCTCACAAGTGCCTGTGAAGAATTTAATCAGCTACGACCGCCAGGTAATGGTTCGTCGGCAGTGAGACAAGCGTGGGTGGGACGGAAGAATGTAAGCTGCCTAGGACCAATCAGGGAAGCTGGAAATTCGGGCGCCAATATTTTCTAATCCGGTCAGACTGTCGGGAACTCCCCGTCGTTGTTGACGATCAGGACAGAGACCAGTCCGGCATAGACGGGATGGAAAAATGTTTGCATCGGTGTCGCAAGCGGAGATGCCAGGTGCAGCTTCAGAACGCGATGACCGGGCCTTCCGGCCGATGCAAGGGACTCTTTTCCGGGAAGAAAGGGACGGAGCGAGTGCATGACAGGTGCATGACAGGCCGGATGTAACGCCAGTGCCGATAGGCCAAGACGACGATCCGACCGCGGTCCGTATAAGGCGAGGAAAGCAAGCAAGAGAAGAGTAACCAAAAAAAAAAAAAGAACCGGAACAATAACTCACCCGAGAATGTTCCCAAGCCGCCCCATCCGTCGTGAAGATCCCCGAGCCAAGCAGCGGTCCGAGAGTGTCTATCCTCTGACCCACGGCGAAATCCTTGAAATTGGTCGACAGCACAGTCTTGATATTCTCCGGGTCGATCGTATGCGTAAAAGACCTCCCCAGCGCCTTGGTCTCGAACGTCTTGCCCATGGCCGCGTACCGCCGCAGCCCCAGCTCGAGAATACCGTGGTTTTTTGCCGCCTTCAGCATCTCGAGCACGTTCTGGATCCCGACCCATTGCTCCCACTGCGGCAACTTCCTCGCCGGCTGCGTGCCGTTCTTTTGCGCAAAGGCTTGGGCCTCGAGATAATTTTGTACCTTGCTTGCCAAGACCAGTAACGCAAGACACCCGACCGCGACGGGGAGGTATGCTGAGAGCAATTGCATGACGGGCTTATCTGGCCGTCCGCTGGGGTGCGTTTCCTATATGGGTTGGGAGAGTCCGGCTTGCTGACCGGGTATGTCTGCGCCCGTTGAGAGGGGAACAATGGAGTTGTGCTCCGTTAGGTAACTAATACGAGGCTCTGCACTGCAAGTCAAGGTTAGAAGTGGTGGTCGTACTGGCCGTGATGAATCGCAACTGCTTACCAAATCCCGAGCCAGTGTTGAAGAGCCTGATGATGGAGAATGACACGAGTGACAGTGAAGGGCATGTCATGTCCTTAAGTAGGGGAGATGTGACGGTCATTCACCCAAGGTCGCCTTGATGACATGCATGAGAAACCCGTCATCCCTGGTTAGGCGAATGTTTTTGGTCTCAAGAGGCAGCCTGTCAGCCAGATGGCGGTGGGAACAGCGACGACCGAGGCGAACTGTTCGTGGACTCCGGTCATCATTGCATACTTCTGATGCCAAAAGGAACGAGCCCACTTCTGTGGCAATTCAACCTGTCAGGCTCAACTCAGCCCGCCAACCCCGTTGCATCTTAAATATTGGTCAAAGGCGACAGTAAACATTATTGACATCATTGTGGCGGTGGCCATTTGACCACTGGAACATTAATACCTAAGTGGGTACATACATGTGGAGGGCTGAAGCTAGCATCTAGGGAGAATCATACATTGAGTTTGTGTCAGCCAGTGTCATCATGTCAGCCTTCCTGCCAAAAACTGCAGGCGAATGATCCCTCATGAAAATACAGCACTTCAATGTTTCAAAAGTCCAGCAACGCCGCTTGAACTCATAACGCTCCATTATTTCTCCATCCAGTCTGTCAGATCTCATGATCACAAGAGAGTGCCCAGTCTGGGTAAATCTTGTTTTTAAGACTCAATTCAGAGCTACAAACATACCTAGGCTATAATAGAATCTGAGAAAGTAATTTCCCTTTTTTGAACTGTTTCATGCCGCGGTACAAGTCTATGGCCAAGTGAGTCGAGTTTGCTCCAGGGTCTGGGATGTACAACAATAGGATCTTAGCGAACTTAGCCCTTACTTTCGAAGCATAGATTCCCAGGAACCAAAATCGTATTACAGGTCTGAACTGGATTAAAGTAACTCTAAATTAACTAAATTAATTAAAATTAAGTAATTAGGACTAGTTGGTACTAATTGGTGCTAAATTTTATTTATCTTCTTACCCTAGGTGGGCTGGCTAAAGTTGGTAGAGTTAATAAAGTGGCTGGGCATGTGTTCTGTCTGGCTGACTGTCTATCTACATTAGTATTGAAGCTAATATTAATTTTATTATTATTCTTTTATCATCTTATTGCTTAGCGTGGTGGAGATATAGACCTCTGCAAAAAACGTCGATTTTGGTGGGAAATCTGGCCCGAATCGGGGGGTGGCCGACTTACCATCCAGAAAGCCGCGTAGGCACAGCCTTCACAACAGTACGTGCAACCTAACTAATTTTGGACGTGCGCCTTCTCGTTCTTTGTGCCCAGATCGAAAGCCACGTTGTGTGCTCGTCTATGGCACGTCAAGTGACTCACTGAAAAGTAGTCTCTCACGGTTCCTCACTGGCGCCGCGCTATTCGTCGCTCTAAGTCACTCAGTCCAACATTTTCTCCAGTCACTTCCTTCCGGTTACTCCAAAAAAGCACAAAACCCAGAAGGCTCTCCGTTGGCCTCAACCTAATCTTGCATTCAACCTTCGACACGAACCAACCCGACGTCTCGCAACTTGCATGCCTGTCGCGACAAAATGGCATCTCCTGTTGTTGCACTTGCAATCTCTCCCATCCGTTCAGCCCACTCAACTCCTGCGAGGCGGCGACAGATTACACCATCCCCCGAGGCGTCTTCGTACAAGCACTCACTTATTCTCACTACTCTGAGGAAGAAACCATGCAACCTATTTCTGGGGGGCTCCCTCCCAACTCAACCATACTTTGCACCCAGGCTGCTTTTCCCTGAGGGGGCTGCCAGTATCCAGGGCATCCAAAACCTCCATGCTCATCCGCCTCGGTCCGATATCCTCGCATCGAACCAAAACACCGGAAGGCATGTCCTACTGCCGTTCGACTTGAGAGACCCTACAATCGCCCTGGACCATGAAGATGTCCAGCCCCTACTCTACAACGTCTTTCCCGGCACACATAATGTCGTTGAGGGCCGGCACCGGTCATTTCTGCTTTTCCAAGTTGAGAAGCTTCCGGAGAAGCCATGGCCTTTGACAGTTGGAGGCGTTTCTATTACCATCAC
Source organism: Diaporthe sp. PMI_573 (assembly GCA_021399435.1). Taxonomy (NCBI): domain Eukaryota; kingdom Fungi; phylum Ascomycota; class Sordariomycetes; order Diaporthales; family Diaporthaceae; genus Diaporthe; species Diaporthe sp. PMI_573. The sequence continues at coordinate 18,109 of JAJTUP010000146.1, forward strand.
TGACAACGTGGAAGGACGTGGTCCACTGTTCCCCAAACAGAGACTCCTTCCTTCCAATATCAAGATTTGCTCGCACTATGCTGGCCAGGACCTGGCATCTGGCAGAGTCCTGCGAGATCTGGCTCGGGAGCTCAATGACGCGATTCAACTCAATCTCCCCAGAGTTCGACTCCTCGAGCTCATGTATACAAAAGACAGAGCGTTCTACGCCATCCTTGCCGACGACGTCGATATTCACGCCGTTTACAAACAGTTGCCTGTCATGATTGCCAACTGTTTTGTGGGATACCTGCGAGACGAGGAGCTGAAAAGGCCCCATTGGGCGGACATGCAGGCGAAAAGGCTCGTTAGTCCCCAGCCAGAACAGGGCACAACGGATGATACTCCATACGATATACTCAGGCCGGGAGTAGTTGTTTGCAGCCAGACAATCAAAGACAACGCGCATCCAGCCTGGTTGGCTACGACATCTGGTGTCCAGGTAGAGAATTCAGCAGGCGACCGCTTCATGACCGCAGCTTCCCATGGGATCGGCATCGATGAGCAAGTTTGGCAGATTGCATCTCAGGGACCCAAGAGGCTCGTCGGCAAAGCCGTTCAAGAAATCTCGTTTACCGATATCAGCTTGGTGCAGTTGGGAGAGGATATCATCTTCTCGAATGAGACTTTTGAGAACAGTGCTGGTCACGTTCCCCAGTTCACAAGGCTCTTTGGAGAAGATCCCGCAAGCGACAAAACTGTGGACGGGATCTGTTACCTTAACAGCCCCGATACTGGAAGTATGGATGGGGTCGTGGTGATGAATTCCATCAAGTTGGAGAAGTCCTCTCATCCTACAGAGGATGCATTGAAATATGTACTGTACGACTGGCTGTATGTTGGCCAAGAGGACGGAAATTCTGACAAAGAGCGACTACCTGACGGGACAAGTGGATCAGTCATCTGGGACGACGATGGTGTCATCCTCGGATTCTACCATTACTACATCACCAATGGGCCGTTCGCGGGTTTCGCTGCGACGGTAAGTGCGATCGAGTTGGTGGAAGCTGGGTATAGACTGGCCAGATAGTTGCCAACGGCCACATCAAGTTTTGGACCGGAGTCGAGAGATACATCATTCTGCCTCTGTACTCTACCTCTCTCGACTTGTATTACCCGTCGCGTTTGTAGTAACCATTTTGGGAAGCCTATTGCCATGCTTCAATGCTTGAGGATCTTGTCACAGTCTGTTGAATCTTCACAGAGCTGACTCACTTTATTTGATTACTATATCCCAAAATACCACTAAGCATTAACCATGAGCGTCCATACAAAAGAAAAGTCCGGCTACCCAGCTGTATCGCCCAATTCAATCCGTTTGCAAGCTTACTTACGGATGCGGATAGCATTCACCGCGTCCATCATGGCCAGCATGGAGGCCTGATCCTCACCCCCCACCACCAAGGAACCGATGCTGTACCTGAAAATCCCGCCCGGTCCGCCACGACCATGCGTCCAACCGGTGATGACAAGACGGCCTTCTTCCAGCTCCTTGGAAAATTGGGCCTCGAAGGCATTGCGGTCTCCTCTCACGGCAAGAGGCGTCAGGAGAGAGGCGCAGTTCAGACCCCGAGATGTGAAGTGGTTCCGCATGAGCCCCAAGATGTAACTCCCGGTCAGCCGCACGTTCAAGTCGATGACATGCTGTTTGTTGTTCTCATCAAGCATGATGTCCGCCCCCAAAGGGCCGTAGTATCCTTGGTCAAAGACATATTTGGAGATCTGCTTGGCAGTCTCACCGTAATACTCCTCCCAATGCTTCTGACGGTTGAAGTCGACGAATGCGCCACTCCAATAGTTACGTTCGTCCAGGATTGGCTCTGTGCAGCTGACCCAAACGGAGCGCCCAGTATTCGTGACGAAGAGGTTCAGACCGCGGGGAACGCCTGGAAGCATGTCCTGGAGGATTAGACAGGCCGGCTTCAGATGCTCGTTCACGACATTGACACTCCGGATCATGATGGATGTCTCTTCTTGAAGGCCTTCAAGACAGTCGGCACGGTCAGATTCATCCTTGAGTACGAAGACACCTTGGCCACCAACTGCCTGAGGGACCTTGACAACGAATGGCAAGTCACGCTGCTGGATCGGCGCAAGCATTTTGTCCACCTCGGCAGCGACCAAAAGTGGATCTTTGGCTTCCTCTGGTGACAGCTGCGAGTCGATGACATCGGAGCGCGGGCTGGTCAGAGGTGCAAAAGCCAGAGTTCTCTTGGACAAGAGCTTGTAGTGGACATCGGTATCAACCGTCACCGTACGACCTTCCAGAATATCCAATGGGGTGTATGAAAAGAGCTTAGTCGGCCCTGCTCTCTTGATATCAGACGGTTCGCTGATGAATCTGACATCGGGCCTCTGAGCGGGGTCAAGCTGAGAGTAGACACGCTCGGCATCCTCGCGATGACCAGGCACCGCGGTGAGCTTGGCGAAGAAGCCGCTCTTTGGGGGCTCTACATCGAACAGATAAAGAGGAATAGGTCCAGTCTGAAAGGCGTGGTATTGAGCGGCGGACCCTAGACAAATACGAGCGTAGATGTCGTTGTCAAGCTTCGGATATCTCGGGGACTGGTACGCATACTTGACTGGCTTCGGGAAGGACGGTGCAACCTGTGGCCCGGGTGGAGGGACGGCCATGACGAAGCCGACTTCGTGGCCGTTTCCCCCATCCAAATTGTAGAGGTCAAAGAGAGTTTGGTCAAGAGTGATGGTCGGAAGATTGGGAGCCATGATAGCCGAGTGATTTGACGTGTCTGACTTGGAATTGATGGGCGAGACGCGACGACGTGTCCAACAGGAATTGCAGGTATGGTTTCGGCGATAACAGATCTCAGTTGGCTAAATTGTGAGATGGACCATGACAACCGGGTGTGACAGGATCTGCAGTCATTCTTATAAGCAACCTTATTCTTCCCACTCTTGCTTTCTCAAGGAAGCATTTTGCAGCCTGTCCTCCGGACTAGCCTCATTAATTGCTTGGGCTGAGAACAGAAGGCATGGCTCGCAGCTCAATGGATCTGCCCACTACTCTGAAGAAATGTCGCAACTGTCAGCCCGACCACTAGCACACCATTCACGCCTATTTGCCTCCAGATTTGCAGGATTGTCTGCCATGGATGGCGGGATAGACGCGGCGATGCATGGCAGCGCGTCAAGACAATGACAATGATGCATTGCGCTTGTCCGAATGCGTAGCCCATAGTTACAATAGTCTCAGAACGAGTATCCCGTTCCAGAATCGTATTCCACTTTGAATCAGTGAGCATCTACTTAGGCTCAGCTGAGGGCAACCCTAACTTAGGATAGGAAGAAGGCAAATTGGTCACTGTGGCGGGATGCCGTCGTGGTGCTGTCAGCTATGGGCGTGTGTTCTTCATTTCCGGGAAGTAAAAAAAAAAAAAACTAGAACAACACCCCTAGACAATATTAACGCATAGAGACCAAGGCTGAACATGTCAGATGGCGTGGCATGAGAGACTTTTAGACTCACACCTAGGGGTAAATGCGGGAACAAATTTCCAGTCAGCCATCCAAGGTGTCATCCACCTGTCCGTGGCTGACATTTCTGCTGACATCCTCTTTCCGAATCGGCTCCAGACAGAGAAATTCGAGCAATATCGTGGCCGAACGGGAGGTGGATCGCGTTCACATGCACAACAAAATGTGGAAAGGTGGCACGCGATGGCAAATTCCAAAGCGATGACTCCGCTGGCACGTGGCACCCGTATGGGAGAGGATGATGCTTATGCCTTGGGCCATGGCAGCAGAGGCGATAAAACCATGCCATCTCCATTATCATGGCTTGGCACAACAAGGCCGATGCACCGTCATTCTTCTCATCCTGCTGTCCCCACGCCGGGCCAGGGTCAGAGACCAACTGTGCAACATCTCCACGTGCGTCGGCTACCGGCCCAGCCTAAAAGGTTCGGCTCCGATCTCAGCCTTGGTCTGGTAATCACTTCTAAGGAGACCAATCACCATGGTATCCGAATCGAAATTCACAGAGGTTGATTTGGGGGATGGTATCGAGGCAGTGGAGCCCCCTAACGCAGACGATAATGAAGCAAGAAGCAACAATCAAGCCGATTTATCGTCGACTGATCCCACCAACTCTATAGCGGTCGAGACGTATCTCGAGGGCAGCTCGGAGAGTTCACGTCGCAAGCACTCGCAGTCATCTCTCCAGTCATCATCCTCAAGAACAATATCACTATCCACAGTTTCAAAGGTCGAGGAGGACCCATTGAAGCGAGATAAGAGAGAGACATCACCTCCGGCTTATCAAGATGTTGAGGCACAAAGAAGAGAGAGCGATGCCACGACGTCCACTATCAGAACAACTACCTCAGAAGTGACAATTGGAAAGCAGCAAACTCGTGAGGAGAGGGCTGCTGGCAGGGGATTCTTTTCCTGGCTCACTAGAACAAGGCCACCTCCACCATATCCCTCTGAAAGAACCGTCTCCCCCGAGTACACTGCCGGAATCTTTAGCCGACTGACATTCCAATGGATGTCACCAATGATGTCCGTAAGTATTGAGTCGCACACTTTTGTCTTTCATATAATATTCTGTCCGCAGAGTCTACTTTGACATCTCACCCTCTGCCTTACACTTGGAATATTTTCTTGGGTGAATAGGCAGCTGAGATGTTCTCAAGGCGTTTACTACACGTCGAATAGCACAAATTTGCGAGCTTGGGCACATGCCTGACGCGAACGCTTTGCTTTTCATGGACTGATTACTAACCGCTCGTGAACAGGTGGGTTTTCGGCGGCCTCTGAAATTAAATGACATCTGGCTCCTCAACCCTGACCGGTCTATCGAGGCCCATGCTGAGCTCGTCAGCGCCGCCTTCAAGAAGGGTGTGGAAGCAGGTTACAAAGCACCCCTTTTTTGGGCCCTGTACAGCACCTTCAAAGCCGAGTTTCTCTTTGGAGGCCTGTGTCGGTTGATCTCGGATCTTTTTGTTGTCGGTTCTCCGTACACTCTCCGTTATCTCATCCAGTTCGCCCTGGAGTCGTACTATGCTAGCTTCGAGGGCGTGAAGCCACCTCCCGCTTCCCACGGATACGGTCTGGTCTTCGGGATCGTCTGCATGCAGGTCGTTCAAAGCTTTTGCACAAATCATTTCTTCTACAATGGGCACATGGTCGGTGGTCAGACAAGAGCGGCCCTTATCACAGCCATCTTCAACAAGTCGCTGAGAATATCAGGGCGGGCCCGGAACGGAATCAAGCCGCCATCTTTCAGCGACACACAGACAACGCTGGTCGAAGATGATGAAGACCCGTCTGGGCAGAAAGGCGAGACAGCGCAAACCCGAGCGAAAGGGGGCCGGGTAAAAAATGCAAAGAAGCAGAGGAGCTCCGAGGTTGCAGAAATAGGATGGTCCAACGGGCGTGTTATTGGACTGATGGCTATTGACTCTGCACGTATTGACGCAGCTGCCGGTTTGATCCATACCGTCTGGACTGCACCGCTTATCACCATTATTGCAGTGGCACTCCTGATCGTCAACCTGAGCTATAGTGCCCTGGCGGGGCTGGCCATCCTAATCGTGGCGATGGTCTTCCTTGCCAAGACGGTCGGCAACCTGTATGTCAGGCGGAAGAAGATCAACCAGATTACAGACAAACGAGTAGGCCTCACCCAAGAAGTCTTATCGGCAGTCAGGTTGGTCAAGTACTTTGGCTGGGAGACGTCATTCGTCGAGCGCATCATTGGGCTCCGAGCCACCGAGACAACAGCGCTGCAGTTCTTCATGGCATTTCGCAACATTGTCACTGCAGTATCGCAGACAGTGCCCATCTTTGCAGCCATGCTTGCCTTTGTCACATATGCTACGACCCACAGCGGACTCTCCCCAGCCGTTGTATTTTCTTCCATGGCCATCTTTAACAGTCTCCGGAGCCCTTTAACGTACCTGCCTGTCTGCCTCGGCATGGCCGTGGACGCCTGGGCATCCATGCAACGGATCCAGGAATACCTCCTGGAGGAGGAACACGAGGTTTTTGAGGTTGATCCGAGCTTGGAGTCCGCCATTCACGTAGAGGACGCTACCTTTACCTGGGAAAAGCAGCCCTCAAATGGGTCAGCCCCAGGTGCTGAGAACAAGACATCTGCGAAAATGGAAAGTGAGAAGCATGGATCGAGTGCGACTCTGGTCCAAGAGGAACAGCCTTTTTCCCTCGGCCATATCAATATGGACATCAACCGAGGAGAGCTGATCGCCGTTATCGGCGGTGTTGGATCCGGAAAGACGTCCTTGCTATCCGCCCTGACAGGCGACATGCGCAAGACCGACGGCTCGGTGGTCTGGGGGGGTAACAAGGCCGTCTGTGGCCAATATGCGTGGATACAGAACGCTACTGTCAAGGACAACATCATTTTCGGCAACCAAGTCGATGAGGAATGGTACCGTATTGTTGTTCACGCATGCTCGCTCACCGCTGACTTCGAAACCCTCCCGCATGGTGATGCAACAGAGATCGGCGAGCGAGGTATCAACCTCTCGGGAGGGCAGAAGCAACGCATCAGCCTGGCCAGGGCCGTGTACTCCAGAGCCGACATCCTGCTGCTGGACGATCCTCTGAGTGCAGTTGATCCTTATGTTGGCAAGTTCATATTCGAGACGGCCATATGCGGCCTTCTCGGCCACAAGACACGAGTCCTCGCAACGCACCAGATGCACGTCCTCAGTCAGTGTGATCGTATCATTTGGATGGAGAATGGCCGCGTCCGAGCCATAGATTCGTACCTCCACCTCATGGTCAACAACAAAGACTTTGCTGCCATGGTCCACGAACGGGTCGCGGCGGCACAACAAAACAACGAGGCAACCGCCGACTCAGCCATACCAACAACAGCAGTCAGTACCGTGGCCGCCGCCCCTTCTGCTGCCGCGAAAGCAGCCAAGGCCGCTGCTGGAAAACTAAAGGACCTCATGTCGACCGAAGACCAGAACACCAAGAGCATTCCCTGGTCGGTGTACGTCTCGTACATTACCTCTGCGGACAGCATGGTGCTGGTCGCTCTCATACTCCCGCTTCTGTGCCTGGCGCAGGGCCTGAATATCCTTTCCAGCCTCTGGCTGGCCTGGTGGAGTCAGGACAAATATGGCCTGCCGGAGAATACGTATATTGGCATATATGTCATGCTATGCGTCACCCAGGCTCTCTTCCTCTACGCCTTTGGCATCTGCCTTGCCATCACTTGCACCAGCTCGAGCAACCAAATGCTTAACAAGGCACTGCGGAAAATCCTGCACGCGCCGATCGCGTTCTTTGACACGACGCCTCTTGGCCGCATCACCAACCGCTTTTCCAAGGATGTTGATGTGATGGATTATTCTCTGACGGAGGCTCTTCGTCTTTATTGCATCTCGATCGCGATGGTCATCTCCATTTTCGCCTTGATACTTTCTTACTTCTACTGGGTGAGTACAACTCAATGTCCCCGACTTCGGATTCTGACCTCCTTGTTGACAACAAATCACTGACGTGGTGGGTAGTTCATATGTGCCCTTGTCCCCGTCATGATAATATTCTTCTTCTCGGCCGCTTACTACCGTGCCTCTGCCCGTGAAGTGAAACGGTACGAGGCAGTCCTCCGATCTGTCGTCTTCGCGCGCTTCACCGAGGGTCTGAGTGGTGTCTCGTGCATCCGCAGCTACGATTCGCAAGATCGCTTCGTAAAGACGATCAAAGTAGCTATAGATAACATGGATAGTGCCAACTATCTGACCTTCTCCAATCAGCGGTGGCTCAACATGCGCCTGGACCTGGTCGGCGTCATCCTCATCCTTACTGTGGGTATTGTGGTCGTCCAGGAGCGCTTCACACAATCCCCGGCCATTTCCGGGCTGGTCCTGTCGTACATCCTCGGCGCCACGCAGGTCCTGCAATTCATTGTGAGGCAGTTTGCCGACGTCGAGAACGCGATGAATGCCACCGAGCGGCTCTACTCTTATGGCACGGACATCCCACAGGAGGGAGCCACCGTCAACAACGGCGTCGCCCCGCGGCCGCCGACCTCGGCATGGCCTTTCGCAGGCGAGATCACCTTCGACAACGTGCGAATGCGGTATAGACCTGAGCTCCCCGAAGTGTTGAGAGGTTTCAACCTGCAGGTCGGTGGGAGCGAGCGCATCGGTATTATCGGACGTACCGGGGCTGGCAAGTCCAGCCTGGTCGGCGCCCTGTTCCGGATGCAGGAGCTCAGCGGCGGGTCCATCACCATCGACGGGGAGGATATCTCCAAATTGCCTCTGGATGCCCTTCGCTCACGGCTTTCCATCATCCCCCAGGACACCACGCTGTTCCGCGGCACCGTGAGGTCGAATCTTGACCCGTTCAACAACTGCTCCGAGTGGCAGCTCATACATGCTCTGCAACAAGCCTACCTTGGCTCGCTCAACCTGGACGACAAGGTCGAGGAGGAGGGGTTGAATTTCTCCCTCGGCCAGCGACAGCTCCTCGCACTCGCCCGGGTGCTGGTCAGGGGAAGCAGGATTGTCGTGTGCGACGAAGCGACCTCTAACGTAGACCTAGAAACGGACGAGAAGATCCAGAACACAATGCTTCACGCCTTCAAGGGTAAGACGGTGTTGACGATTGCGCACCGGATACGGACCATCATCAACTATGACCGGATATGCGTCATGCACCAGGGCCAGATCATCGAGCTCGGCACCCCGAGGGAACTTTGGGACTTGGGTGGCGTGTTTAGGGGCATGTGTGAGAGGAGCGGCATCGGTAAGGAGGAGTTCACCGAGGTTGTAAGTCAATCCCCCGACCCGGCAGTCCCTCATCTGTTCGGAATCACAAATCACGTGTCGCTTTATTTGTGTCACCCGACTGACTGATCTCCACAGTGGTTTTGATGTGCGTGAAGGAGAAACTCGTGGTCGGGGCACTCCAGACGGGCATTGGGTAGGCGTTAGGTGTTGTTGAGCATGTGTGTACAAGGGGCCGCCAGTGTTCTGATGGCGTCTGCTTCGTAATGCGTAGTCAACAGTCGGGCGCTGTTTATTTGTCACACACGTCTCGGTAGAAATTGTAATACTTGCGACTTGCCATTGTGAGTGTACTGCTCTGAGCGTAGAGCGGTTCATTGTCGGAGGCTCTGCTCGAAATGATGCAAGGGTCACCGTCACCGCCACGGAACGCGAAAGCTTGTCCGTATCACTTTCACGGCTGGAGAAGACGCTGGTCCTGTTTGAATGTGTTTGTTGAGGGCGGCGGCATTCCTTTCCGTTGAGTTGAAAGAGTCGGCTTTGCTGTGGATGTGTTGCCGGACGGCAAAGCGCCGTATGGTCACCTGATCTGTGGTGCTCGGCCTTCAGGCCTTCCCGCTCGTGGATTTCCTCAAATACTGCTTCCAATCGACTGGCATGTGTTGGGCAGCGTTGGTAGTCCACAATACAGAGCCCAGCCTGTGAGGAGATTTATACTCAGGAGATGAAGTAGTCGGTTTCCCCATCGAATCGACCGCAGCTGGTACTGTTGAGCCCGACCCTGGTGTGTCGGATGATTCATTGGCTAACATTTGACGCAGGTTGGGCAAGGAGGTCGGCATTTCGTTTTCCGGCGCATCTCGTGGGAGCCAGAGCTCCAATCTCGCCCTCCAGACCATTTCGAGCTGTTTCAACACGAGCTCCTTATGGCTCTTGTACTTCGACTGCAAGCCGCGCATCCGCCCTCTGTTTGTTAGCAAGATGCGCTTTAGTCGAAGCAAAGCCTCAGCTTGTAGTGCCAATGATCTGTCAGAGGCTTCATCCGCGCTGTGGGTCGTCAAGCACAGCTTGTCAGTCGGAAAGTCACTGGAGATATTCTTCCGCGACTTCCCTGGGAGCCGAAAGAGTACTTGACGATGACATCTCAGTCGGTGGATCAAATCTTTTTGGTCAGCCGAATCCATGCTCACATCATTTTCAACAGACCGTATGAACCAGTTTATTCGCTTCCACTCGGTGTCTGTGGGATTCCGGGCTGTGGATTCATCATGCCGGCCGGCAAAACTACTGCCGCTGTTGCTCTGAATTCCCGGGTGCTGTACAGGCAGAGTACTTTCCAGGGTGGTGTCACGATGGCCTGGATTTGTCTGCTCGTTAATTGCGAGCATGGGTGCTGGGGCGTGTTGCTCTGGAAGTTTCGTGGGTTGGCAAGGACTCGGCTCCTGACCATGACCCTTATCTCTTGTTCCGACCCGGGCTGCAAAACACTTCTGGGCCATGCGGACCATGATTTGCGGTGCGTACGAGATGTGTTTGAGGCGTGACCACATACCAGTCGGCAACCTCTCAGTTCCTTTGTCTCTCCTCTGCGCGCGCCACGGCAGATGACTGCGCCGCCCTGTGCCTTGCTGAACCATGAAGGACTGGCCGTGGCTGAACAAAAGCTGGAGCAGGGCCAAGTGATGTCCGATGAAGAAGCAGTTGGACAAAGGGCGGCTTGACCGGATCTCGCATGGTGGCTGATTGGCGGTGATGGTGGAGGGGGAAGGGGAGGGGAGTAGGGGATGTCTCGTGAGGCCAAATCTGTCCATTACGGAAGCGACGGCTGCAAGGTCGCGTTTTGAGTCCAGCCAGACAGCACCGATGATGGCTTCGATGGTGGTGGCCATGCTCCTGTCAGTGCTACACGGCGAGAGAGTACAGTCCTGGATCCGCAGACGGAAGCAAACGCTTGCGAGGTTCGTATTGCTAAGCAAGGCGCGCTTCATGAGTTCCCACTGCAAGGGTGTGAGACGTCCCTTGCTATCGTACCAGCGAGCTGCCAGCTGGAGGTCGGCGACCTTGTCCCCGGCAATGGCCAGGCGCTGGTTGCGGGAGCCGAAAGGGGTCAGGGCCTCTCTGATGAGCCCTGGGTCCCTGAACCTATAGCCGATAATGCGCTGGCAGTTCTCGACGTGGGTTTGGATGAGGGCGCGGTTCGTGACCCAAAATGGAGCGAGAGAAAGGGGCTTCATGGCCACATGTTGCCTTCCTCTCATGCCGCGTAGTCGCGCCGCCATCGTTTTCACACCGGCACATTCTCATGCCGGATCACATGAATGGTCCAGATGCTACTTTATGTGATGCAGTGTGCTGGCCGTTTATGCCAAGAGGGCAGGGTGTCGAGGGTGAGTTTGATGGAGAGAGACTTGAATGTTGAAGCTGGCTTGAGATTTTCCAATGCATTGCCTGCACCTGCCGCAGGGTCAGGTGACCAAACTGGCGCGACATCCAGCTGGAAGACGCAACAAATACAGGTGGACGCTTACCGACGACGCAAGACAATAAGAAATTGACCGAGGTCAGATGCACATATATATGAAATTAATACCTGGTTTTTTGAGAGCAGCGGACAGCTTCCCGCTTGCAGGATTTGCTACCAAAGCACAGTGGCCCTGCCTACCTACGGCCTAAGTAGGTATAGACAAAATTCAAGTTGATATCCAGGGTTGGGGTTAGTTCAGACAGGAGCATACCTTGAAGAATTCGTGTTAACGCCCACTGAATCTGCTCCGGGTGCCAATGTGAGAATCCCAACCGAAAATGGGCATGTCAAAATAACCTTGCTTGTTTTATCAAGGCCAGATTGAATCTGTCCCTCAGCGCCATGCCCCAAGACGAATGCTGTGCCGTTGCCCCCCTCTGCCCCTGTGCCCCTGTGCGTGCCCCCCCCCTGTGGGAGTGGTTCGGATGAGAATACTACCTTGCCGTTGGCCTGGAGGTCTGTACCTGGCATGCCGAGAAAACGTTATTTGCTTCCCCCAGCAGCCCCACAAGAATATGAGGAGTCAATCACTAGCGTACCGGAAGCAGAAACCTAGAACATCAAAACCCGCTAGGCTAAACTCGTTGTAGCAGGTGCAGGGAGAGCTGTACATTGCGCTGCATCCTCGGGGAAGTCATGACTTAATAGATAAGAATGTACGGGCCATGTCATTGGACATCTATATCGCACCACTCGGCTCGCGTCGCCTACGGTGAACACATGTAGGTAGCCATGACATGATCAATGGGCCAGAGGGTCATTTGGAAGCATTTGTCCTCAGAAGTTAGATCCTATGCCGATACCAGCGACAAATATTAATAATATATCCTGTACCCCAAGTTATTACTCCTCTGGTTGCCCTTCTGTTCCCCATTCTGATCTTGAGGTGGCCTGCTGATCACAAGGCACCACGTGGGATTGCTGTGTCAAGTAAACTGGCGACTCAACAAAATGGTAGCCCACCTCTTGCTTGCGTCGCTCGTGCCAGCCATCTCGCTGGCTGCTACCATTCATGCCCGTGATGGAAGTAGTCTCCACGCTCGACAGACCTCGACTGAGCCATGTGCTGTTGTTAGCCGTGAGTGGGCCGCTCAGAAGGCAGCCAATGTTTCCGGTAAGTGCGGCTTTGAAGCATACATGTCCATAATCAAAGGGCCGCGGTGAGCTAACCAGCTTCGATGCGCAGGAGTACCAGTCGTAGACGGCCAACTGGCATACGATTGTCTAAATTCGGTCCCACTGCATGCCGATGATGCCGTTCGACTGGTTCGGTCTATCCAGCCGTACCTAGAGTGGCAGTCAAGTAAGTTGCTACGTTAACCTGAATGCTTTCATTCAAGTTTGTGGTTCGACCAGTGCTAAGGCAAGTATCGGTATAGCTGTATCATACCTGAAGGACCCGCCGGTGGATTATCAGTTTCCCGCATATGACATCCCGGCCGCCTTTGAAGACATCATCAGCAACGTCAAAGGCGGCTTATACGCCAATGAGTACGAATTCCAGGCAGATCTATACGCCGCCTTCAACCTGGCCAAGGATGGTCATTTCAGATATATTCCGGATCTGATTGGCGCAGCCATTCAGTTCCGAAGACAGAACATTGCCCTGGCCTCGGTGAGCCTCGATGGGGTGGCTGTTCCCCAGATTTATACCGTCTGTAAGTATATGCGTCCGTTCCGTGGGAGTTGATGAACAGACCTGTTGACCAATATCACCACAGCCGATCTTCGGGCTTATAACAACGGCACCTTCGCGAACCCATCTCCAGTCACCCAGATCAACGGTGGGGATGCTGTTGAGTATTTGGAGGACCTGTCCCTTCTGGGTGCACTGCAGGATCGCGATGCCCTCTATAACACTCTGTTCTACTCACCCGCCTTTTATGCCTCGAACAAGGGTGACTGGCAGGGTTACTTTGGCGGAACGGGCCGATATGGCAACATCTACCCAAATGCATCCACCTCTTTGACCTTCGAGAACGGCACGACAATCGACATTCCGACCGTCGCGCGAGTTGTGGGCGATTTCTCAAACATCACGGACGGAGAATCCTTCTACGCAAAGTACTGCTCCGGCACAGTCCCGGTCACGACTGTAGCAACGCCTACACCTGTGCCCACGCCCACACCAGGCGGGAACCTGACTGGCACCCCACCTTTGGGGTATCCGACTCCGGTTGTTATAGCATCAGACGGTTCTGCAGCCGGCTACTTCCTCCCGGACAGTGATGTCGCAGTCCTCGCATTGCTTACCTATTCGCCAGCTATCCCAGCTGAGTTCCAGCTCGCGGTGCAGACCCTCATCGAGGACGCCAAAGCTGCCGGGAAGACAAAGCTGATAGTAGACGTGTCGGCCAACGGCGGAGGCTATATTTTCCAGGGCCACGACACCTTCCGGCAACTCTTCCCGCAGATCCAGCAGGACGGCTTTAACCGCTTCCGCTCCAACGAACTACTGCAGATCGCGGGCAAGCAGTTCTCAGCAGCCATCCCACCGGGTTTTAACCCCGAGACGAGTGACAACGATACGCTGATCAATATCTGGGAGTCGTATCAGAATTTCCGCTTCGATCTAAACTTCACCAACCAGTCATTCGTGTCAGTTGACGACAAGTTCTCCCCAGAGACGTTCAACGGTGACGAATTCACCCCCATCCACCGGTGGAACTTTGACGACCCGCTCTTGACCATAAACGAGACATATGGCATTGGCTTTGATGTGACGGGCTACCGCTCTCGCGCGTCCAACTTCACGCAGCCATTCGCAGCCGAGGACATCATTCTGCTTTATGACGGCTACTGCGCCTCGACATGCACGCTGTTCTCTGAATTCCTACGCGTACAGGCCAATGTGCGATCTGTCACGTTCGGTGGCCGTCCTGGGCTGGACAGCTCTGGCGAAATCCCCATTATCCAGAACTACGGTGGCGTAAAGGGGAGCAACAACGTCGGCTACAGCTATTTCAACCAGCTCGCGGGCCTCTCCCTGGCGATCCAGGGCAACCCAGTTAACACGACGTCCGCGCCAGTGGGACCGTTGTCTGCTGAAGAGATCTCACTGCTGGAGCTCAATCTGGACACGTACGCGGCCAATCGCAGCACAGGCACGAGCATCAATGTCCGTGATAATATCCTGAGGGACAACCTGGACGCCGGTTTGCCCTCGCAATTCGTCTACGAGCCGACGGACTGCCGGCTCTTCTACACACCCAAGAGCATCATAGACCCCGAGGAGCAATGGCGGCAGGTGGCGGAAGCGGCCTGGGGAGGCGGGGACTGTGTCGCTGGCTCGCTGGGAACTGGGGAGGACAAGCTGAAGAGGACCGTGGTGCGCAGTGGCGAGCAGTGGAAGAGAAATGTGGAGCCCAAGGTGATCAGCTTGCCAGACAAGAAGCCCGTGAGAAATTTGTGGTGGGAGGCGCAGTTCGACACGAGTGTTCCCTACTAAACGAGCAACGCGTCCACAATGTAGTTACACTTCAATTAATTGGTAATGAGTAAACTACTTAGGTAGAGAGCCTCATAATACCTTCAAGAGTTTCCTGCCTGAATTCCTGTTCGACCACGCAGTAGCTCGAGGCGCCCTCACAGGTTTTTCATATCTACTCTGTTTCTCTGTTCCTGCTCCAGAACTTTGCAATTGCCGACACAATGGCTCAGCAAGGTTGTCTTGCTCTCCCACGACCCAGAGCTCTTGCTCGAGGATAGTGCGTGCCTGTGTACATGTCGGCCAGCCTATTCGCATCGTATTTGATGCCTTTGCTCTTGATACGACGGACGAAGCAGCCGACATGCGTGTTGATGCCTCTCAATCCGGCATCTGAGGCTGAGTCGGATGTTCTTGCATCTGGGCAACGCAGAAGATGGAGTTACGTATAATCAAATCCTTTGATGACATGCATTGTACAATGACGGCGTCGAGTGCGATGCTACATCGTCCAGGGAATAGCCTGCTACTCTTGGTCACTTGCTCTTTGTCTCGAAAGTTCTAGGTTCAGCCGCAAGAGCCTCAATTTTAGGGGTTATGGCGTGTCTTGGTGGTTTTGGATGTAGTCCTCGACTGAGCACTTCAATGCGCTACAATACTTCTCAACCCCCTCCTTGCCCCTACAGTGCCTGTTCTCTTGTGACTAGTGCTGACCAAGTACAGTTTTCCTTTCCAGAGCAAAGCAATAATTTCCTGGAACAGATTAGCCCTGCCATTTCTATTAAGATCTTGGAGTTCAAGTCATCAATTGAGTTTGCGAAGGCCGAACAATGTCGCATCGACGGATTTCACCCACTTGTTACCATTCTGAACACCCAGGTGCCTGATGAGATCAGAAAGCTCTCTCGGGCTCGGAGGCTCAAATCCCGAGGTGTTGACGCTTTAACGCGAAGGGCTGCGGGTCTGAGAACTCTTGACAGCGATTCTTAGACCATCCATGGAGAGCGCGATGCTGACACCATCGATCTGCTTTCCTTGAGAACTGAAGCTATGAAAATCTGGGTTCGGAAGCCTGCAAGCTCTAGGGCACATTCCGAATCAGCACTCCCAAAAGATACCTGTGCCCAGTATGATGCATGTACTGAAGAAGAATAGATTACAGGAACGATCTATCTTTGGAGTATGCTGGTGACCCAGGAAAGGATGCAATGGCCTCGAGGTAGGCGGCATCATTTTGTCATGCCTCGTGGCCGAGCAGGCTGTTCCTCAGTTTGTCCAAAGAACTGGTCAGCTCGGCCTCCAGATCCATCTCCCACACCCAGTCCATCCTCTTCAGTAGCGTCTCTCTGATTTTCTCCTTGTCAGTACCAAACTCGGGATGCTCAAGGTCATACAGTTGGCCCGTCTCTCTGGAGTCCTCCACCAGCCGCAGCGTCCTCTCCCGCCGCGTGGCGTCGAAAACTCTGAATGCCGCAGGAATCGCCCTGCCAGCGTCCGAGTTCTCGCCAGCGAGGGCCTCCGAGACAAGCTGTCCCATGAGCAGCGCGTCCTCGATAGCCATGCCTGCGCCTGACCCCTTGTGCGGCGTGGTTGCATGCGCAGCGTCGCCAAGGAGACACACCTGTCCGTGGTCAGATACGTAGGTTGGTGCCGGCGGGTGGTTGAAAAGCGCCCAGATGTCGTTCTTGCGCATCAGCGAGATGATCTTGGTGACGGTGGGCGACCAGCCTTCGAAATCGGCCTTCATTTGATCGCGGTTGGCTTCTACCACCCAACGGTCGTCATGCCATTCTTTGGCAGAGGCAAATGCGACAACTGTAAGATTCCGCTTTAGTATACTTCTCAAAAGATGGCACCAGGAACCGGCTGCGCCCTCGCAGCGACTTACCATTCATCAGCTTGCCCTTCTCGATTGCGAACGTAAGGATGTGGCCGTGACGGCCCAGGTACATCTGAGCATTCTTGGCCATTTCCTCGCCCAGCAGAGACACGGCCTCGTCCATGGGGATCAAGCCACGGTAGCAGAACTTGCCGCTGAATGTCGCGTTCGCGTTATCCGGCTCCGATGTCTCAGCCAACAAGGTCTTCCGGATGTTGGACTTGATGCCATCACACCCAATGACCGCGTCGTGGATCTCGTCGTCTCCTTCCTTGAAGTGCAGTGTCACTTTGCCGTTGGCGCTCTCGGTGTAATGAGTGACCCTCCGGCCGAACTCGGCGACACCCCCGGGGACGTGCTTGATCAGCTCGTCCAGAAAGTCACTCCTCTTGACGCCCCGCTGTCCCCCGGAGCACTTGACCGTGGCAATCAGCTCTCCGTTGGCGTCTTCGCCCTCCTCACCGCCGACCTTGTACCTGCCATCGACACTCTCGCCAAAGCGGAAGTCGAACCATACGTCCTGCTTGGACTCGAACTGATTCCTGGTTTGCGTCCTCTCGAACGCGGCATATACCTCTGGCCCGATAGCCTTCATCGCGCGGGAGGCATTGGGCCCAAAGGACACTCCAGCTCCGATTTCGGCGAATGCGTGAGCGGACTCATATATTGTCACCGTATACTTTGGTTGTGGCGATGATGGCGACTTGGAGCGGTTGATGAGATTAAGCGCGAGCGTCAGGCCTGCGATGCCACCGCCCACTATGGCGATGGACGGCACAGGCTTTGAAGGGGACATGTTAACGCGTAATGTGACTGTGAGATAAACAGGCGTGGCGGGCTCGTCACAGGATTGTGTGGCTATCTCAGGTCTGGCAGCAGGGGCAAAGCAAAAAGGATGAGGGGACAAGTCGATGATGTTTAACTTGGAGGAAAAGAAGGTTTCTCTCCTCAGACCCCGAAAGTCAAGTAGCGTCTCCACTTCTAGCAGGGACCGTTGGCACGGGGCAGCAGTGTTGATCCCCCTTTAGTCAACAAAGTGATGAGGTCTTCATGTGATATCCTCGATGCGAGTGGCTACGGCTTCTGGGTCGTGACGCTGTCGAGGGTCCAGGGATGAATGGATAAGGTTCAGGTATGAAATCCCCACTTCGGACCGTCGTGACTAGAATTCCAAGGTGAACCCCCGGGTTATTTAAATGCCAGTGTCCCCGACTCGTTTTTGACGTCACCAGGACAAGATCAAATCCGGAGTGCAGCAGCGATCCGCTCGACAAAAGGCGGAGAGACGGCGCGCTTTACTGAAGCAATTTCGACTTCCGAGCGGCCTGCGATGCTGCTCGCTCACTTGCACCCGCCCGTACGCTGCGCCGGCAAGCATGCGGGTGCGGGTCCCGTTTTGCTATCAAATCCAGCAATGGAACCGGTGTGATTGGCGGCCCGTTAATTATATCGCCGAGGTACACGCATAAGCACAGGCCCGAACTCGGGAGAGGGAAACGAGCAGGTATGCTGTCTTCCGCACTCTGTCCGACACGGTAGACTGAACGGGAGCTCAAGGAAAGTCTAAGGTGACAATGTCCCGCAGCTAATTAGCTCGGCAAGTCCGGCCGGTCCGCCATCTGTGCGTAAGATATGCATAAAGGTCCCTGATGCCCAGCCGGTGTCGGCAAATGCACCCGGAAAGGGACACAAGTTGACCCGACAATTGCTGTTAAACAAAGCACATTACGAACGGGAAGTTGGATAGTGTCTGTACAAATGCTAAGCGGTGGACAATTTCATCCCAGACAATAAAGTTCTATATTGCGCGAATTTCAACACACGTGTACGGGCCTTTTCCCCGTCGATGTCCTTGTCGCAATGCACTCGACACAGGAAACCCTACGCGTGGAAAAGCCTCCGCTTGGTGAACCTCCTCAGACAACATTCCAGTTCTTCACATCAGTATTAGTAGTCTATCACTTTAGACGATGTTATTAGCAAGTTTCTGGTAATTTGACTGGGCCGAAGCTGAAATGCTGCTCGTGTATTCCTCCGCGTTCGGTCAGAAGTGTTCAGAAAGACGAGAGACTCGCCAGGGAGGGATTTATCTAACGATAATGTCCAGTTGCCTGAAATGTCAAATGAGAATATTAGCACTCCGAGCCTATTCTCAACCCAGCAAGTCAAGGTTAGTGAAGGATGAATAATCCAAACCCCTTCGCTGAACGCTTCCCTCGCCCACCTGCCTTCCCCCCCCCCCCGCCGGCGGGGTTTTTGTCCTAGTCGTGTTTTCCACTTTCTCTTCGCTATTTCGTTCATAAGCTTCCTCGACTGTCGTAGGCGATCAATTTCCGATTTTGGCCTATTAAAAGTGACAATCTAAGGGATTCTTGAGACCTATGTTCCGAAGACAGTGATGAAAGCATTCGTGCGTGTCTCGAGGGGCAATTTGCCCGTGGATGTGCGCTAAGTGGTTTCGCTTTTAAATCCGCCCACATACCCTTATAGAGCCATAGGCGGTCCCTTCACACGGTAGGAAGTGTGCTAAGCATTGCAGAACGTCCGCTTACTCGTCGCCAGTCAATGATGCCCTTTGTTCGTGGTTCATATATGGTAGTGGTGGTAGTAGCTAATGAAGATCAGTCTCCCTTGATTTTGCGAATAATTGTCTGCTTAATATAACCAGGAGTTGACTTTAGCATCTCGGAGATCTGGGAGGCTATATTCAACGCTATGTTTTTCGCCTTGAGACTGGCATGTGGCTGTGTGGTAGATAGGCACGCTAGGAATCAATCAGGTCCGCCGGCTCAATCTTCCTGGCCATAATTGGATTGGCCTGGTAGTGAAGCCGACATATCTAACGACTGCTTCCAGATCGAGAGCATGATCGACTGCAGCATGGGTCCCAAATCATCCAGGAATTCGACAAGTTCACAAACGTTACTTCATTATTTTGCCAATCTGCAACAGCTAAAAGTAGAGATGTGTCCAAGCTTAAGACGCATGTGCGATTTACAATTTGGTATCATGCAATCTATAGAGGTGCCATGTTGATGTCTACCCGTTCCATAATATCAGTGTCCGAAGTCCCAGAACTCCATGCTCCTTGAACCGTGTTAGGACGATCAATCCCTGAGGCGCCGAGATCATAATTCGGCTCGTACAGTGCCCTCCTGGCACCCGAAGCCTCCCGTTTGTTGATGTGTGGATACCTGGCTCTCGCAGGCTCATACAGCCGCAGACAATCCGTCCCAGACAATAGCCTCTTCCAGCACGACATCAGCTCCATCAGCGAAGAACTCCAACCCGCTGCACCTAGCATCCTCGAGGTAGACCCTCGTGGTTATAACGACCCTGTTGTTGACAAACACCTCGAGCACGCTGCCGTCATAGAAGATATTCACCACCAGCCTCTCCTCGACCTCGGCACCGGTCTGCACATCGCGCGTAGTGAAGAGGGTAAAGGGCGCCGTCTCGGTCTGCAGCTTCGTGTCTTCCCTTTCACCCTTGAAGGACGGTGGGGCGTAGAAGTCCGGGCGCTCAATGACAAATGTCTCGTCGGCTGGCGTGAAGTACAGCTTGGTCGGCTGAGAGGTACCGGCATGATGGATGGCCAGGCCGGTGTGCTCGCTAGACGAAACCGACGAGAACGAGGCATGTGCCTCCCACTGCGCTGTCTGTAGGGCCAGGAAGTTCTGCGCTGTCCGGGCCTTGGTGTTGAGTACGCCAGACTGTGCAGTCCGTTTTGCCGCACCGTTGCGCAGCCTCTGCAGCCGCGACTCAGGTGCGATTCCGAGGGTCTGCACGGTGAAGAGACCGTCCTGTCCAGGGGCTGGCGTCGCTTTGACGTTGGTGATACTCTTTAGGTCAGACCTGGTCGCCCGAACCACGTTATCGATGGCGGTCAGGGAGACGACCCTGGGGAGTGAGAGACATCCGCTCCAGCCCTGGTTCGCCTGCATTTCAACGGGTATGTCGTCCTCTGTTACCCAGCCAATAATGATCTGCTGCTGCGTCACCGGGTCAAAGAAGCCGTTGGCTGCGTAGTAGAGTCCGTGGTCAAAGGCCCCTCCGTACGAAAACTCGGTCAAGGCACCATGCTCAGATTCGTCCTGTGCAGGATCAATTCCGATCCATAATTGCGCCCGTGGACATCTCTTGGTGCCGGGAACGACGCCGCTACCGCCGTGTGGAGTCTGACAGCCCTCGGCGCCGAACACGAGGAAGTCCTGGCTGTGTTTGCTGCCCGGAGAGCTCAGGGACAGGAAATTTGTCACTTCCCAGTTCACGCCCAGGTCGCCTGTCCAGCGCGAAGGTGCAAAGTTGAGGCCCGGCGTTGTAAGCGGGGAGATATAGGTCCATTTGGTCAGATCAGAGGGGTCGACCTTGTAGAGGAATGTAGCAGGAGTCTCGTGGCGGATGCCTCCCGAGATGATACCAAAGAGTGGTGGTTCCTGTTCCTCTGTCACGTTGGTTCCGTTCTGATGAGGCTTTCGCCTGGCCAGAAGTTCCCTCACTCCAGGCCAGGTCGCGACGTAAGGGTCCCGCCACCCTGTGATTGCAATGTCTTCTGGTGGGCCGGGCAGAATGGGATTAGAGGCATGTTTTACCCACGTGTGGCCGCCATCCTTGCTTGTTGCCAGGCTCAGGGTCTCGCAGCCGCGGTGGTACTCTTTGGTGTAGTGTATCGGCAATCTTGAGACGCTCGTGTAGATGAAACTGACCTCACCCACGCCGTCAGCGCCGGCCTTGTGCTTTCCGTCCACGCCTGTTGGTCTCCAACAGCCCGTGAACACGCCCTCGGAATCGTAGGGGGCGTCTCTCTCCAGACTTGGGGCCTCAAGAACCTCCCATGATACCAGGTCAGACGAGAATGCCTTGCCCCAGACAATATCACCCCATTCGGCTCCGTTTGGGTTCCATTGGAAACCAACGTGATATGTGTTTGTTGACGGAACGTAGCCTGGGGCACAGGGGTCATTCATCCATCCCCTTGATGCGATGAGGTGATATGATGGGCGCCAGCGCGCGTAGTCTTTGGAGGATACCTTTGGGCCATTTACAAAGCCAGGCTCCCGCTCGTGTGGTGGCGTGACTGAACCCATGACGAGTGCTTGCGTGAGTGTGGGTTTGTGTTTGTCTAAGACGTGACCGAGCAGCTGAGGGAGGCTAATTTGAGCGTACGAGAGCCCGGTTGATTCGATGTGATATATGCCTGTGGCGGATGATGCTGAATAAACCAACAGACGGGCAAGGCGGGTGTAAAGAATCCAGAATAGGTAAAGTCGGAACACAAGGCAAGGTAGACTGGGCTTACGGTGGTAGAAGTAAAGGGAAGGGAGCTTGCGGGTCCTTAGCGGCCGGTGCTGGATTCTCCACCGCCTGGCTTGCACCGTCGGGAGAATGCCGTCGGGGGCGAAACACCGAGAAATATCCCCCGGGCAAAGCCTCCTGGCCCGCGGTGCCGATCGACAAGTCTAGGTACCGAGTGGCAGCGTGACACCATCACACCCTATATGCTGTGACGGTCTGCCAGGGAACGGTTTGCGCCCGAAATAGACCCTGTGTGTGCTATAGTAGAGTGCTGACTCGGATATCGTTTGAGCCTGCAAAGTCGGTCATATCGGCCGCGGATCCCCCTGACTTGGACAAAGTTATTTCGCGTTCAACTTGTTGAGCATGACCTGTCTCTTTGGTCGCCACATTCTATTCTAATTCATCAGGAGGAGTTCCTCCCAGCTCACATCTCTGTGGTTCCCTGCCCAAGAGGTCGTGCCTTGAGATGAGCAGAGTCGGGGAGAAAAAGCAAACTAACTAGTAGACTAGTCACGAGGCAATGCCAAGGAGGTTTCTCCGAAGATTTGCCTGTGTTTCTCCCAGTCCTCCCCGCCGTAGGATCCGCATGATAATGAATGTCCGGAGTCGAACGTTCTTCAAGTCTCGGGACCAGGTCTCCCCACGCCCTCTTGGCCCTCTCCGCCTCTCTCCGCAAGATCGGCAGACACTACGATCCGGAGGGTTACTCTCGCCCTGGTCGACGAGGGGGCCGAGACTCGTGGCAGCGTGGCCGGGACCCACAGGCTCGTCATCACTAGAGCAAGATCAAGACGAGGATTGAGACAATTTTTGAGCTAGCACGCGTGCCGGATGTACTGTGTCATAGAGTTTGCCCCTCGCATTCTCGTCCAACTGGTCAAGCAGGTATATACATCCGGAAAATGGCC
Source organism: Diaporthe sp. PMI_573 (assembly GCA_021399435.1). Taxonomy (NCBI): domain Eukaryota; kingdom Fungi; phylum Ascomycota; class Sordariomycetes; order Diaporthales; family Diaporthaceae; genus Diaporthe; species Diaporthe sp. PMI_573. Next base: position 40,916 of record JAJTUP010000146.1, read on the forward strand.
GCTTCCAGGGCCACCCTTATTCCAGGACCAGGCCCAGCTCCTGGCCTACCAGCGCGTTGTACTTGGTCAGGAAAACATGCTCCCCCGCCCGTATGGTCTTGAATAGCTCCAAGTAGCCCTTGAGCAGCGGCTTGCGGTGGTGAATGTTGTGTGCAAGGTGCGACTGCGGGCCGCCTGGGTTCCCACGGACATCGGTGCCGCCCTGCCCGTCCTCTGCTGCCTCCCAGTACTGGATCGCGGCGATGGCACTCTCCACGATGGTGTAGAGCTTCTCGATCATGCCGATGCCGTGCACCTCAATGCTCGCCAGCGGCGTCGTCTGGCATATCCTCAGGGTGTTCTCGGCTATCGCCACCGCGTTATAGATGGAGAGTGCTGCGTGGCCCGACTGGGGGACGAGCAGCTTATGTGAAAGACACAAGTGCCAGAGGCGGTTGAGCAGCCACTGCTGATTGACCAATATGTCAGCCTGCTGGGACGAAGTGGCAGCTGCCCCAGAGAGCCACGACGGGACGGGAGGCGGTGGTCGCTCATCCGCCCCCGCCGCTGTCGACGAGGTCTTGCCCTCGAGGTTGTGGCGGTTGATCTGGTCGTAAATCATGGCGGCGGTCCGCTCATTCAGAAAGCGGCAGCCGCCCAGGTCGCTCTTACAATGGCCGTTCCAGCAGCGTAGGAAATCCTCGTTTATCGGATCGAAGAGGCTCATGAGCAGTAGAAGCCCCAGCATGCCAGCTGCCTCGGCGTCGTCCTGGATGACGATGCCGGAAGAGTCAGCGCTGTCGGCCACGCCTGATATGGACTCGAGCAGGGAGTGCGTCAAGGCGCTGGGCTCGCCCACGAAGCCGACAGAATGGTGGCGCTGCAGGCCGTATGCCCTGTACTAGTTGTTAAAGCCATTGTCTCCCGACGGGGACATATTGTGCGTATTCGCGCGTGTGCGTTGATGCCTACCTTTCCGTCACGGACAACAGGTAGTACACCCGCAGCCGCTGTTGTTTCTGCTCGGGCGAGCAGTTCAGGTAACAGTCGAACTTGTCGAGCCCGAAGATGCAGCCCAGCTCCACGGCCTCGCGCATCCTCAGCCAGGCGGCGTTGTGCTGGCCTTTCTGAAACAGGCAGGCGAAGAGGAAGACGGAGGTGAAGATCATGTCCATGGTCGGGGACTGGCCGAAGTCGACGACGGTGCGCATGCGCACGGCCTCCATGAGCAGGAGGTCGACCATCTGCTGGCGCGACGAGGACGACGTGGAGCGCTGCTCGCTGACGCGGACGGGCTGGATGAGGCCGAAGGCGGAGAGGGAGAGCAGCATGGCGCCAAAGTCCGGGTTGGTGCGGTGCTCCTGAGCCAGGAGGCGAGCGAAGACGGAGGAGCGCTTGAGGATGGGCAGGGTCGGGTACAGGCGCTCAAAGTAGATGTCGAGCCAGCGGATGAGGTTCTCGTCGGTGATGACGGCCGGCCAGCCGCTGGTGGGCACGGCAAGGACATTGCTGCTGCTGGCCGGGGAGGCGTGCTGAGGGATCGGGGGGTGGCCGGGGACGTCAGCGAGGGAGTGGTTGTTGTACTGGGACTGGCGCAGGGAGAAGACGAGGTCGTCAAAGGTGTTGGAGGCGGCGCTCCCGGCGCGGCCGTCCGGGGAACCAGAGGCTGTCGGACCGGCGAGCGAGGCGGAGGCGGGCCCGAAGGAGGCAAGCATGCCGTCCCATGACGGGTTCAGCCCTGAGACCTGGTCGGCAGCACCTGGCAGGCCGGAGGAATCAGCGCCAAACATGAACTGGTCTTGCTGCTGCTGCTGATGCTGCTGCTGCTGCTGGAGGTTCTGCTGGGGCATGCCATGGGAGTTTCCGGGGCTTGCATCGGCGGCATCATGGTTGGAGGCGGAGAGGACAGGGGCCGAGGGCGAGAAGGAAGAGGCCACGGAGGTTGACTCGGCGTTTCGGATTCGCTTCTGCTCGCGCTCCCGGATCTCATTGAGACGGCTGAGAGCACGACAAAGAATATGATGAGTGCCAAAACGAGACAGTTGCATGTAGATGAATAGATGAATACAGATGAATAAACAAACGGAACGAGAGATGGACCAGACAGGATGAAGAGGTTGTAAACCAGGGCAGGGACGGAGGAATATTGGGAAAGGGGATGTGAAGGAGGAGAGCAGATAGACGTGACGATGGTCTGTACGGTATAAGACGCTTCGTCGTGCTTCTTCTCGCCTTCTCTCTGTCTCTCTCACTTTTCTCGCGGGGCTATGAACATGGCTTACCGTCCAGCAGGGCCTCTCTTGCGATGGGGGGTGGCATAGGTGCACTCGAAGCCTCGCGAGGCACAATTGGTGCACGGGTTGGTCAGGTCACACTACTGAAACTGTCAACATACATCATACATTGGCACAGCACAGCACAGCACAGCACAGCACAGCACAGCGCAACCCAGTGTCTAGGCCAGGATCGTGTCGCGTACACCCCGTGCATGTACCGGGGGGATGGATCTACGCGCCGCCAACCATTGGCCACGAGCAGGTTGCAGTACGATGTGCGCGTTTATATGTGTATATATGTGGTACATATATAATATATACACTGTGGCATACACACATTTAACATGTATGTGTTTGTGTGTGTGTGCGTGCGTGCGTGCGTGCGTGCGTGTGTATGTGCCTATGATAGCAACTGGGTCGTACCTTTGTCTTCCGCAGCCGGCAGTTGTCACAGGCCTTCTTGACAGTCTGCTGCTGCTGCGGCTGCTGTTGACCCTGCTGAGCCTGACCTTGATTTTGATGGTCATGTTGCTGCTGATGCTGATGCTGATGATGTTGAAGCTGCTGCTGTTGTGGTGGTAGCGCCGGCCTGGCTTCGGAGGTGGTCGGCCGTTGTGGGGATAAAGACGGGGACGGGGATGAGTTTGCCATTCATACCTCAGTCGCACACATCAGACCGGAGAGTCTGATTGGGATTTGGGATCGGGGATCTGGATCTGGGCTTCGGATCAATGGGGAGGAGGGTCGTGGAGAATTCGTGTCTCGGCTGCTGTCAGTTGTCATGTCACAGCTGGTCCTGGGCCCGGCCCATGACGCCCAAGTCCCCAGCCCAAAGCCAAGACCAGGCCCCAGCTGAACAAAGCATGTGCCAGGGCCGCCACTGGCCGGAGCAGCCGACTAGACTCTTCTCAGCCCCGGCCGGAGAAACTATGGCTCCATGCCTGCCTGCTTCCGAGATTGTCCCTCGGTTTCCCCTTTGGGCTGCTGTTTCATGCTGCCCTGCGCCAAATGCACTCCCCACAAATGCACTCGAGAGCTTCCTTTTCCCTGGAATTTCTGGGGCCCCGCACGTGCGAAGCTGAATCGTGCATGCCCGTTGCCTGTTCTCTTGCTGAGCTGCAGTGTTGGTTTTGTTCTGGCTACTCAGCTGTTGCTGCTATTGTTATCCTGCGTGAGGGTCTACCAGACTATCTATCCAGCCTAACGTGGTGCGGCCAGCCTCACCCGTTCCCCCCTGGCCACCCCCCCCCTGACTGCCCAGTGCTCGGCCCATTCCAGCAGTAAACGTAGGGCTGTATGTCCGGAGACACTGACTACATAGTACATACATACTGTACCGTGCCGGGCTCAGAGGCTCAGACTCGACTAATAACACGTACATGGTGAACATGTTCATCGTCTGATCCTGTCCCTCGACTCGTGGGCTTTGGTTCATATGCGTATATATAAACATTCCCATCGCCGCCTCACTACCCCGGATTTTGGCTCTGCAAGTGCTCAGACCTCATCTCATCAAGCACGGGCTCTTTTTTCCCTCTCACCCTCTCTTTCTCTGTTTTCTGTCCGTCTTGTGAACTCTATTTCAGCTCGTCTCACAACATCTTGTCCTCTTCACTCTTCCACCTCGACTACAGCCCGGCAAAAGTCCTTTGCCTGACCTGTCACCATGAGTCCAACTATGAGCATAGACACGGACGACCAGAAAAACGGCATCGAGAAGACCGATGCCCTCGGGGCCATGCATCACGAGGAGCCTCCGCAGCCCGTTATTGCTCAGGGCAATGCCGTCAATCCTTTCCTGTGAGTAGGCCCCGTGCAGCTTGATCGTCCTCAATAAGCTTCCTCCTGTTACTCTTCCATCTGCCGTCTGCTGCGTCTAGACTATTTCAACCGGCTGACTTGGAGTGTCTCTCCTCGTACAGTATCTTCGCCTGCGTAACTTTCGCCGCCGCCTCATTTCTGTTCGGATACGACGACAAGGTTATCTCACCAATCATCGCCCTGAAGCCATTTGTAAGTATCTGTGGTGGTGTCAATACAGGCGGACACGGGGTATGAGGCTGACCTCGTCTGTTACTCTCCTGCAGGTCGAGAAATTCCAGGGAGTCAACGAAGCAACAGGCGAGTTCGTCTTCACGGCTCGGAACCAGTCGCTGCTCCTCTCAATCCCTCTGGTCGGGTCCATTATTGGCGCCCTCTTCGCATACCCCCTGAACAACTATCTCGGCCGAAAATGGCCTCTCCTCATCGCCTACATCATCTCGGTCGGCGGCACCCTCCTGCAGATCTTCGCCCCGAACCTGGGCGCCTTTGTCGGCGGCCGTTCCATCGTCGCCATCTCCATGGGCATTGCCAACGCAACCGCGCCCCTCTACCTTTCCGAGGTCGTCCCCGTCGCCATCCGTGGCCGTGTCGTCGCCTGTATCAACATCATGAACCTGCTCTCTGGCGTCGTGGCGACCTGTGTCGTCTTCGCCACGAGCACCCGCGATGACAAGCTGTCCTACGAGGTTCCCCTGGCCGTCCAGTGCGCCCTGCCCGCCCTGCTCATCCCGCCCACCCTCATCCTACCCGAGTCCCCCCAGTGGCTCATCGGCAAGGATAGGTTCGACCAGGCCCTCTCCGCTCTTCGCAAGCTCCGCGGCAACTCGGACGCCGAGGTCGCTGATGAGCTGCGCGTCATGAAGCTCTGCCAGGACAGCGAGCGCTCCCTCACCGACGACGTGTCCTTCTGGAACATCTTCGACCGCCAGAACATCAAGCGCACCATCACCGCCGGCTCCTTCTTCTCATTCAACCAGATCTCCGGCGTATTCCTCTCCACCACCTACGCCACCGTCTTCCTGCAGGACATCAACGTCGCCTCGCCATTCGCCCTCACCATCATCGCCGCATGCTGCACCCTTGCCGGCTGCTGCATTGCCCCGCTGGTCATCGAGAGGCTCGGCCGTCGCCCGCTCGCCATGGGAGGCATGAGCATGCTCTTCATCCTCGACGTCATTGCCGGTGGTCTGGCCTTCCGCATCTCGGAGCCCTCCTACGCCATCGGAGTTGCCGCCTGCTCCTTCATGTTCAACTTCTTCTGGGGCGCCTCCTTCTACTCCTTGTCCAACGTCATGCCCTCCGAGATCCCCACCACGAAGTTGCGAAGCTACACTATGTCCTACACCATCGCCTGGGCCCAGACCACCGCCGTCATCACGACCGTCGTTGTGCCCCAAATCACTGCTGCAGATGGAGCTGGTCTCGGTGCCAAGACATACCTCGTAAGTTCAGCCCCTCTCTCGTGTCTGCCCCTGCTGGCTTCTGTTTATGGTTTTCTGACTGCGTCATCTTCACAGGTCTTTGCCGGATGTATGCTGGGAGTCATCACCTTTGTCTACTTCCTGCTTCCCGAGACGAGAGGCAGGACTTTCGCCGAGATTGACGAGATGTACGACGCCAAGATCCCAATGTGGAAGTGGAGGAAATACGAGACATCTACGACCGCGAAGACGGCCAAGAAGATCGAGATTTAGATTTGAGGTGTACGATAATAGGAAAAGATCACGGTGTATCTATATGATGTACAATGAAGAGACGAGGATACCCACCCAATCGCATAAAGGAAGCTTTGCATCTTGTTTTCGCTATCTTGATCGCGCGAAAATTTCTGTATAATTGATTGCAACATAGCGGTATGAGCACCCGGCGGTCGGCCATCCGAATGCCAAGCCTTGATATTCATCTCCCAAGACATTTACTTCTAATTTCTCCCTTGTACAAGGAATCGTTTAATGCACAGTATAGTCGTTTCTAGGAGATATGGATTTCTCGTAAATTGAGACGGCAATTCTTGGAAACTTATGGTTGGCTTCCCAGTTCTTTCCGATCCACGTGAGCTGTGGAACCCAGGAAGATACTGGAGAAAGCGTTGTATTCCTCGAGGAAAAGAGCGCCAGCCACTTCGACCAGAGTAACCCTCTCTCAAAAGATGCCAGACTTTTGCGATTTGAGAGGTAGATTATCTCCACTTTTCTGTGTCTGTGTTGCACGATCATGCAGTGGTCGAAGCAGCACAATATATGCTTCGACCAATCATATTGAGAATCATCCACGGCAGAATGATATCCAATCGCATTTTGTCGAGATTCACTAGCACTGAGAGCAGTCGTTGACTCATAGAAGGGCATGACACAGACGTTGCATTTGGGCGCTGACTGCTAGGATAATTCAGCTATTTTGTACGTCTTCACGCGACTGTCAATCTTGTTCGGTCGTTGTATCATGGAATATCTCCCTGCTGAGCGCGATGCAAAGCAGGACAGTGTGTAGCAAGCAGCCTTCGGGGGCGAGTCCCACCGCCAACTTTCAGTGTCAACTGCATTCTGCGCAAACAATTTCAACTCAATGCCCAACAACTCCCTCCATGCCGCACAGCTCAGCCCTTGATCCCAACCCACAAATAATCTTATTTCTGGTGTGCGGTCCGAAAATTGCCTTCGTTAAGGCTCACATGCTGAATTCAGGCGTTGGCAGTTGACGTTGCAGAACACCTAGCCCTTCTCCTTTTCTCATTATTTTTCTTTCCGTAGGGGTGGGGGTGGGGGCTGGTTGTCGAATCTGTAAGAGCACACATACTTTACGGCCGCTTTTTCAGTGACCAGTCCTAAGCACTGGTGCTACCTTTACTAACGTATTCAATAGTGCCCCGTACGTGCCGCAGAATGATCAGCAAGTATCCATCAAAGTAGCGGGTCACTCTGATCGCGGGGTTGCAACACAATTTAGTTATTGCTTCGGTCTCATTGATGAAAGAACAAGTAGTCTATCTATATTATATATTCAGGGGTTTGTGTTCGACAGGTGATAACAAAGGAGAGCAGTCATAACAAAAGCGATGGTTCCCGGACCAGTTCCCAGATGAAAAAATGACAATGCAAGATAAATGGGTCCCGATCCCACCTTGCCACATCCCAACGCCACAACGCCTCGCTTTCAAGCACTTACACACCCACCCGCCTCTTCAGGAACATCCCCATGCCGCCTCATTAAAAATTCCGACCAACTTTCCTGATTCGAAAAGAAATATACAGCCCACCCACCCTCACCACTCGGACCTAGAGAGATCAAGTAGTAAAAAGACAGGTGGCTGACTACCTCCTGACCATAACCATTTCTCCCGCCTCCTCGTCGCCCACAACGGCGCTGTCCTGACTCGCGATGTGCCATCTCAAGCCTTCAAGTTTCGCCCGTCCAATCCACTTGTGGGCCGGCAGCGTGCCGAACTGGTCCTTGTAGCCGGACTGCTCGACCATGGGGAGCACGTCTGTCATTTCGACCCTCATCTCGCAGCGGTGGTGGACATATAGTGCGGAGTTCCCACCTGCTGTTGGACCAGAGGTGACAGAATCGATGCTGGCACTGGCGATCCGTTGAGCGAGGTGTTCCACCTGGATGAGGTCAAAGGCGCCCTCCCAGCCCGATTGCGACGGAAGGAGTTGTAACTTCTTGGTGATCTCCTTGAACTGGCCAACGAGATCCTCAAACATGGCCTCCGTCGGCTCGGCGCCGTTCCCAGCGGGGACGACACGGTGGATGGTGACGGGCACCCCGAGTTGGGACGATGCTGTCTCGAGGTGCTTTTCGCTGGCCCACTTGGAGGACACGTAGCCTTCCGATCCATCCTTTGGGGGCTGCGCTACAACAGGAGTCGCGGCGTGTGTGATAGCGTCATTGTTCCCTTGCTCATCGGCATCGAGGTTGAGCACACCACCAGAAGAGATGAAGTGTATCGGTATCTTGCGGGAAGCTGCGAGTCGTACGATGTTGCGTGTGGAGGTGTAGTTGGACCCCTTTAGAAGCTGGAAATAGTCGAAGAAGGACCGGTTAGCTCCGCTGTGCACTATTATATCAACCTCCTCCGCGAGCTGTTTGAAGTCGGCCTCGGACATTCCGAAGAAAGGCTCCGACATCTCGCCTGGGTGGACGGTAATCTTCGGCCCTGAAGGTGCATCGCGAGTGGGTTTGTCGCGGACGGCGACACAATGAATTTGAGCGACGCGCTCGTCTGCTGCGAGGCTGTTCAAGATATGCTTGCCCAAGAACCCTGTTGTGCCCGTCATCAAGATTGTCGCACCACCACCAGCCTTTCTGACAGCATGTTGAATGCTGCCATCCGCCTGATCAAGAAGGTCTTGATCGATGGCTGTCTCATCTTCCCAGTCAATGGTCTGATCCAGCTTCTCTGCCGAAGCGATCTTCGCAGCCATGGCGCCAAGCGTGTTGTTCTCGAACAATTCGACCAGTGACAAGGCGGCAGCGAAGCGCGTGCGGATCATGATCTGCAGTTTCACAAGCAGCAATGAGTTGCCGCCAACCTCGAAGAAGCTGGTCGTGTCGCTGACGGAAACCAGCTTCATAATTTCCTTGGGCACAGTGTCGCTCCACAAAGATCTGAGAGCAGTCTCCGTCTCAGTCAGAGTAAAACTTGTCTTGCCGTCCGAGGCAGTCGGAAGTGGTATCTCGCTGACGGCCCGACGGTCTGTCTTGCCGTGAGCGTTGAGCGGGATCGAGTCTATGGGGATAAGCATGTTGGGTATCATGTAGAGTGGCAGGGGCAGTTTGTATCGGAGGTCGCGCAGGAACTGACTGCCATCCTCGGGTTGGGCGCCTGGAGCGAACTCGACGTGTCCTACCAAGAGCTCGTTGCGAACGGAGACGACAGCCCGGTGGATGACGCCAGAAGCAGCCTGGACGACGGAGCTTTCGATGTCCTCAAGCTCGATGCGGATGCCACGCAGCTTGATCTGGGTGTCCCCACTGATTCGTCCTTGGAACATGACGACCCCATCCTCTCGGAGACGACCGAAGTCTCCCGTGCGATAGACCATTCTCCCATCTCTGGCGGCGAACTCGGCGGCGGCAAAGTAATTGGGCAGAAACTTGCTGCTGCTCAACTTTTCGTTGTTCAAGTAACCCTTGGCAACGCTGGGGCCGCCGATGACGATCTCCCCGGAAACACCGACCGGAACAGGATCAAGGTTGCGGTCAACAATGTACACCGAATAATTTGGAAGCGGGACGCCGACGGGGATCTCGGGTGAAGTCGTCTGGGTGAGTGCGCCGCCGTAAGGTATCTCAATCTTCGTGCACGTGATGGTCTCTCCGGGGCCATAAGAATTGTACAGCTTAAGACATGGGAGACGGAGCTCTTCAATCCCTTGTCGAAGCGCATTTGTCATGATCTCACCCCCTCCCCAGGCGAACCTCCATTGCGAAGCCGTCTTGAGATACTCCGATCCATAGGACAACCAGCTCGTGTACTCAGAGGGCGTCGCCCGAGTGTAGGTGATATCCTCGTTCAGGATGATCTTGGCAATCTCGACAGGGTCACCTCGACTGGCCTTGGGGACGATATAGACGGAGCCGCCATTGACCAGCCCGCAGAGGATCTGGTCAAGAGAAAAGTCGAACGTGTATGCACTCTGCTGGAGGACCTTCTCCCGGCCGATATTGTACTGCTTTGTCAAGCCGAAAATGGTGTTCTTGAAAGCCGAGTGACGCAAGATGATGCCTTTGGGCACGCCAGTCGAGCCACTGGTGTAGAGAACGACCGCGTCTGACTCGAGTCGTGCTCTGCTGGCGTAGATATTGGTGCAAAAAGCGAGTTGCGAGACGTTGATCACCTTGGCCTTCGACTTAAGCTCAGGGACCATTTCTTCGGTGGCGTCGTGGCACAGGATAGCAGTCGGCTTAGCAGAGCCAGCGACGACCGCCAGCCGGGACAGGGAGCTTCTCAGGTCCATTGGAACGTATGTGCCCCCTGCGTGCCAGATTCCAAGCAGAGAGCAAACCCATTCGGTGGTAGGCTCCTGGAAGACAGCCACTCGGGACCCTGATTTCACACCAGCCTTGGTGAGAGCCTGACTGATGGAATTGATGCGCTGCTGCATGGTTGAGTAGTTCAACTCGTTACCAACCCCGTCCTTGACTGCAATGCTCTCTGGATGTTGAGCTGCTACCGCCATGATGCGGTGAGAGAGGGTCTCAGGCCAATCTGGTGCCAATTCCGGTCCACGTCCAAGGATCTTGGCGCCCTCGATGTCCTCTCCGCTCCATAGCGGTACCTCATCGACCTTAGTGTCGAAGTTCGTGGCGAATGCCTTGACGAGTCGCATGTAGCTGTCGAACAGCATCTCGGTGGCCGATTTGGAGTAGAGATATCTTTGCATCCTGAAGGTGACGTGCATCGAGGCACCAGCGACCTCGTTTACATCAACAACCAGGTCATAGCCATTGCGTCCCACCGAGTGTGTTCCCACAGCCTCGCCCCCAAGGAGCTTTGGCTGCTCGGCATTGATCTGACGGTAGTCCATGAATACCTGGAACAGCGGGCTGTGGCTCGCTGAGCGTGGTATGTCCAGCGTCTCGAGGAGTACGTCAAAGGGAAGCTTAGAGTTAGCCAGTGCAGAGTACGCCTTGTTGCGTGCCTCGATGACGGAGTCCTTGAAGACCTCCCCCTTGGCTGACTTGAAGCGAAGAGGAAGGAGGTTCAGCAGGAAGCCAACGGTGCCGGTGACAGTGGCATCGGCACGGTTGGCGTCGGCGACCCCGATGACGAGGTCGTCCGTGTCGAGATGGCGGAACAAAAAGACCTTGAGCACTGCCAGGAAGAAGTGGAAAGTGGTGATCTTGTGGCGCTTGCACTGCATCTTGATTTGCCGGACGAGGCGAGCATCGAGTTCGCAGTCGGCTGGCTCGAAGTTGTAGTTTGTTTGGTTCCCTGTCGCGCAATTCTGTTAGTGGTGGAACGCATGATGCTAAAGACATAGAGGGCGGCTCCAAACTCACGTCTCTTGCTCCCATGAGCTACCGGGAACAACGGTAATGGCTCCGGGAAATCAGGATATTCCCCTCTCCAGAATCGCATTTCCCCGTCCATCCTCCCCTCTTCCACGGCTCTCCTCTGCCTCTCGGCAAAGTCACTGAATTGACAGGTCACAGGCGGCAGTGCTTCGCCATCGTACATTTTGTTGATCTCTGAGAGAAGAATATTGAATGAAAACCCATCGATCGAAATATGGTGGAACCCAAAGATCAGGTAGTGTGTCGTGTCAGACAGGGAAAGCAGCTTGATGCGAATCGACTCGCCGCGGTCGAGTCTGAAAATGTACTTCATCAACTCGTCTGTCTCCCTTTCCACCTCGTCTTCGTTTGTGATACGCCGTTTCTCCAATCGCAGGGGGCTGTCCTCCTCGGCAAGAACCCCTTGGGTTGGCTCGTTCAGTCGGCCGGGGTCGGAAAAGAAGGCCGTGCGGAAGGCCTCATGGCGGTGACCTAAGCTGGCGATGGCCCGCTCGGCGTCATGTTCTCGGATGCGCCCGGTGAATTGAAGTCGGCAGGTGAGATTAAATGTGGTAGGGTCCTCTAGATACCGCATCAGAAACCAGAATCGAGAAGAGGCATAGGACATCTTTGTAGTCCGGGAAAATACCAACTTTGTCTCAGGAATTTCCACTTTCACCTCTTCTGCTTCATCTGATGCCTTGATGGGCTCTGAGTCAGTCATCGAGGTTTGAGTGTCCTTAACCGTAGCCACTGCCTCGACTTGCGGCTTCGCATCCTCGCTTTCATCATCCGACAGGTGAGTCTCGGGGGTCTCAGCGCCCGAGCTCAAGCCATCGCGGCTAGAGACAAGAGACTCGGATCGAGTGGTCTCCTCCAGTGGCGATGGCAGTGGGCTCTCAGCTACCTCTTCGAGAACTGTTGCCTTTGCTGTCTCTGCTTTTTGCTCCTCTCTTGGCAAATCTTGCACGGCAGTCTCCTGCGCAGCTTGCTCTTGTTCCTCTTCTGCTGCTGCCGCCTCATCAGGAGCTTCACTCTCGCTCGCTGGCCCATCGGACCCGGCAGGTGCCTGGACAGCAACCCAAGAGCCAGCGTCAGAATGATCCGAAGAATCATCCACACGATCCTCATTAGGAGCCGGGCGATCCGAGGGCCCCAGATTCGCCTCCGTATCGGTAGCTTGCGTCGCCTCGCTGGAGTCACGAAAGGACTTGTCGGCCTCAGCCGAAGCTGATGCAGTAGCGGGTTCCTCCTTCTTCTCATCCCCAGCGGCCTCGGTAGGGGCTGCCTTGACGACATTGGGGATGAGGTCTGGAGACAAACGCTTGACGGCATCTTCGACCAGGTCAGCGACGGTAGCGCCGCCCAGTATTTTGAGCACGGGCATGTCGAGGTCGAGCTCTTTGGTAAACCAGGTTCGCATGTCAACAGCGAGAAGCGAGTCGACACCAAGCTCGACGATGGTCGTTTCGGGAGTGATTCCCTGCTCTTCAGGAGCCATATTCAGCCTCTGATACAGAGTCATGAGAAGCCCATCTGGTATTCAAATCGGATTAGTAGGCGCTTGCATTGAAACGGTGTTTTTGCCATAAACCTACCCAGCAATAGCTCATAAACATCTTCCTCTTTGGTCAACTCCTTCAACTTGTTTCTGACACTGATCGTGCCCTTACCTGCACCGCCGGTATTTTGCTCCTGGGGTTTGACCAATCTCAACCACGCGAACCGGGGTACATTGATCCACGCGGGCGGACTGTCATTGTTCTCGATGTCAATTTGCTGCAGACCGGCCGTGATCTCTGGGTTGCGGCCAGATTCGGGGCGGCCGGCCATAACGGCCTCGGAGAAGAATTGGTAGAACTCCCACTCGTTGATGTTAGCGTATCCGACAGATCGGAGTCTCTCGAGCTTGCTTGGGTCACGGTTGAGGTATCCCAGACCCACAATGCCGGGCATGTTGATGACCGAACCGACGAGGCCACGCTGACGACGTCCAGCAATGAGCGAGCACATGAACGCATTGGCTGCTGCATAGGCAGTCTGGCCCATATTGCCCGAGACAGAAGCTAGCGACGAAAAGCACATGAAAAAGTCGAGATCGTTGTCCGTGAAGATCTCGTCCAAGAATCGAGTACCGTCTACTTTAGGTCTCAGAGTCTCAAGGAACACCTCGTGGCTCTGATTGGCAAACAGACTGTCCTTGAGGATCATGGCACCGTTGGCAACACCACCGATTGGTGGCATTTCCTTCTCGATCTGCTTGACGACAGCTCGGATAGACTCCCGAGATGTGACATCCATGGCGTACGTTTTGACGTTGGCACCTTCGGCTTCGACGAGTTCCAACCATGCTTGGTCAATCTTGGGGTTTCGTGAGGACAAGGCAAGGTGACGAGCACCGCGCTCCACCATCCAGCGGGTGAGAGCAAGGCCGACTTCTCCGGTGAGACCAATCATGAAGTATGTGCGGTCGGTGCGGAATTTGATAGACTCCTCAGCAGGAAGGACGCGCACGGCCACTGACTCGTCTCTCTTCCAGTCGACGATGCGCAGGCCCTGGCGGTAAACAGTTTTGCCCGATATGGCAGACAGCGCGACGCTCTCCGTGAAAAGCTGGCTGTTCCGACTCTTCACCAGGACTTGGGCATTGTTCACTGCAAGCTTCAGTGTCTGTGCAACGACCTCAGAATCGTATACCCGAGCCACAAATGCACGAGCGCTGTACAAGTCCGCGCCGCTCCTAGGTATGCAACCGAGGGGCAGGTGCTTTCTGATACGCGCCCCGACGCCCATAGACTCCTTGCTCTCGGCGAGGTCGACGAAGAAAGAGGCATCTTTTGGAAGAGATTGAGAGAGGACACGGTCGGGGATCGAAGGGTGGAAATGTTTTACGCCGGGGCAGGGGCTGGCCAATGTGGAGGTGAAGGTTATCTTCTTGCCAGAAGCCTCGGACATCCGCTTGAGAACGTGAGCAATGGTGGCATTGGGCTCATGGGCGAGGATGGACTGGCTGTTTGAGCTGAGTGAGAGGATAGAATCCGCCAGTAGCTCTGCGGTAGTAGCGACAAGCATGGCCTCTTCGTTGATTTCCTCATGCTCTGCGACCCAGGCCATTGGCACAGAAACGACTGATCGATTCGTTTCAGAGAGCGTAACAACCTTCTTCCCGGTCTTGGTGGTTCCAGCGACGATGTAAAGGCAGCCAAGGCCGGCGACAGAGACAGCGCAGAGAAGTGACTTGCTGACCTGGACGGTGACGGTCTCATCAGCCGTGGCCTCCGTTTTCACGCAGTCCAGCAGGTCGTAAGAAGAGCCAGAGCTCTTGATTTCGATGACCGCGTTGGAGGGCGTAACATCTTTGGTGATTAGTCGCCTCTCGGAATTCAGGCGTGTGTTGATGTCGGTGGCGGGCAGGTATCGGGGGATGAGCATGGTACCGTTGTCGAATGATATCTCTCGCTCCAAAGTCCAGAGTGGCTCGTAGCTCTTTGCGAGCCCTTTGCCCCATGCATCCGAGATCTGCAGGCGCAGGAGATGCTGGGCGATAATCTCGGTATTGGGCTTCTCGCTGGCATCAAAATTGAGGAACTGCAGACGAAGTGAGGGCATCTCGCCGATCAAGCAGCGACCCGTGCCTACCATCATGTTCATATAGGGCTCCTCGCCACGACTGCCGACGGTCACCCATAGCATGTTGCGCGAGTGGTCGCACAGGCGGACGATGGCTCGGAACTTCTCCAGGCTGAAGTCTTTGAAGAGCAACTCGTCGAGCTCCATCAAGCTGAGGATGGTGGGCTGGGAGTTGATAGTCTCCTCATCAATATCGAGAAGACTCTCAATGTTCTGAATCTCGGTAAAGAATGGCCCAAGAGAGGTGGTCAGACTCCGCACCAGACGAGAAGTCTGGACCTTTTGACCGCCGAGGATTAGCAGCTTGTCGGTGAAGGTCGTCTTGCCGCTGAAAGCCATGGGCTCGCGGATCATATCCATCTGCTTGTCGACCGCCTGCGAGACCATAACACTGAAGGGAACAAGGTAGACTTTCTCCTCGGGAGTGGCAGTATCGACTCCGGAAAAGCCGCTCTTGTGGAGGACCGTGTCCCAGTCCTTCTGCCCAACCAAGGGAGAGTAGACACGCCCATCTTCTCGACCAGCCCACCAACCCGGAAGGCCGCAAAACCCGAAGCCGATCCGGAGTGGCTTGTTATTGGTGACCTCAAGCAGACACAAGTATCCGCCAGGGCGGAGCAGCTTTCGGATGTTCTTCAGGGTAGTCTCCAAATGGGCTGTAGCATGAATGACGTTACCCGCAATGATCAGATCATAAGTTCCCTCTTCGAAACCTTGCTCCTTGATGTCTTTCTCGGCATCCAGTGTCTTGAAGATCATTTTCTCCGAATCTGACTTGAACATCTCCTTGGCCTCCTCAAAAAAGGCAGCAGATATATCAGTATAAGTGTACGTCGCGAAGCCGTCATTGAGGCACTCCAGCGTGGCGGCTGTGGAGGAGCCGGTTCCAGCACCAATTTCCAGGATTCTCATATTGTGATGGCGATGCGAGATCTGTTTGACGAGTTTTCCAAGGTACATGTTGTACTCTTTGTAGCCATAGTGCCCAAAGTAGAACTCACTCAACTTGTCGTCCTTGCGGAATTCATCGAGCATGGACAACTCGCCACGGACGAAGGGCACAAGCATCTCGCCAATGAATACCAGTGTATGGAAGTGAGGGTGGATCCTGGACCAATGGTCAAAGTCGTCCTTGATCTCATCCCAGGTATCATCCAGCCACTCCTTCTTGCAGGTTGCGTGCTTGCCGCCCAACGCAGTCTCATGGACAAATTGGGCCCAATTGAGGACACATAGCTGGTGCCAGTCACACTTCTCGCGTTGTTCGGGGGTGATTGCTCGGTACAGCTGGTTCAGATAGTAGAAGCACATGCGCTCGCAAAGAGCGGCTCCCTCGTCCTCATCCTCTGTAAGAGCCCACTCGCTCCATCCCAGGGTGCCGTCGGGCTGTGCGATATCCCATAGTGTCTCGGCAAAGGTTTGTCTGTCGTCGGCGGCAGTGGGCTGTGTGAGAGGCGTGACGTGGAGACCTTCAACGTAGATGGCCGCGTTCTTCCCGTCCTCAGCGTAGATATCCACGTCGCCGGTCATGCCATTCTCAGACAGGGAAAGGGTCGCGTCGAACGGCATGGGGATCTCGACTCCAGAGGTAGACTGGCAGACGTCAGGGTTCACAGCGATGCGGCTGATCAGCGTCGGGACGTGCAAAGTCCACAAGCGCCCGTCGCCAGGGGCCCCAATGGCAGCGAAGATGGACTGGAACGCAACATCCAAAGTTGCAGGGTGCACAATCCACGGGTGGTCGACAGAGTCAGGGTCGCGGGCAATGGTCATCTCGCCAGATGCATGGCCAGCACTGCGCTTCATCTCGGTAATACCATTGAACATGCCTGTGTAGCCATATCCAAGCTTGGCCAGTTCCTTGTAGAAGAACTCTGTGTCGACCGGCAGAAGAGGGACCTTCGACTCAACACGCTCCGGCAGAGCCTCCACAGAGGGCTCACCCGTGGTCAGGCGGATCTGGCCACTGGCCATCGACACAAAGCCACCCGTCTCCTTGTTCTGGCATGCATGAATAGAGAAGTCGGCCGTGATGGTGTCCTCCAACTTGTGCACATTTGACATGACGTAGATCGTTTCCACGCCCGTGTTGTCATCCATGAAAGACAAGGCCTTGTGGATGCTAAAGTTAAGCAGCTCGACCAGCTTGACCGTCTTTTCGTATTCCGACACGAGCTGCTTGGATGCTTCGAGCGCCATGACCGCGAAGCCCGCGGCAGGAAAGACGGTCTGGCCTTGGATAGCGTGACCCTTCAGCCAAGGCATCTCATTGGGCTTGATGTAGTTGCGCCATCGGAACTCGCCCTCGCCCTCATCAGTCGCGCGAGCACCGAGAAGCTCGTGCGTTGGGTTTTCACGAAGACGGTGCGCCTTTGACAGACGAGTCTCGTTCCAGATGATTTTCTCGTGATCCCACGTGTAGCAGGGCAAGTCCTTGGATATGGTGTAGGTGGCGTCCTGGGCGAAGAGTCGATCATATGCTTTGAAGTCAACGGCAGAGGTGCCAAGGACTGTCCATACAGAGCCAATGGTGCTTGAGAGAGCGATAGAGTCGTTCATGCCGCGAGACAGAGTCCCGAAGTATGGGACGGCGGTACCGCCAACCTCTTCAATCGTAAGGCTGGCAGGGCCCTTCAAAGCGGCGTGAGGGCCGACTTCGAGAGCCAGGCCCGGGATCCCGATATCCTTGACAGCGGCAGTCAAGGCCTGCGAGAACAGCACAGGCTGCAGCATGTTGTCCTTCCAGTAGGCGTTGCTGAGCAGGTCGGAATGCTCCATGGTGACCTTTTCGCCACCAAAGACGGAAGAGTACCACGGGCAGGCGTTCTCACCAGGCTGCTCGATCTGGATGTCACAGGCCCCGAGGGCTTCGAGATAGTACGAGGAGCAGGCCTTCATGTGGCTGGAGTGATAGGCAGTGTCGACCTTTAGTTTTCGGGCAAACTTCGACTCGTCCTCGAAGATGAGCTGCACAAAGTCAACAGCATCCTCATCACCAGAGATGGTGACACTGGCAGACGAGTTGCTCGCCGCTAGCTGAACCCTGCCACTGAGCTTGGGGAGACCGCACAGGTCGTTCGCATCGTCCATGGAGGTCCCGGCGGCGATCATAGCACCGCTCTTGCCGTTAGGACCCTTGGCGAACTTTGTGTACTTGCCGCGGTAGAAGGCTATGCGGATAGCATCACGAGCGGACAGGAATCCTGCAGCGTAGGCCGCGGCGATCTCGCCGGACGAATGACCAACCACGGCACTGAAATCGAGGCCGGCAGCGCGGAGCATATCGACCAACATCACCTGGACAGCAGTGCAGAGGGGCTGTGAGATCTCGCCGAGCGCGATGCGCGAGGTCTCCTTGTCCGCAAGCAATTCGGCCTTGAGTGACCACACAGGCGCGTCGGGCAGCTCAGAAAGCGACTGCTCTAGCTTGTCAATGATACACTCGGCGGCGAAGGAGGATGTCACCAGGTCACGGCCCATTGTCGCCCATTGAGCACCCTGTCCGGTAAAGACACCCAGGATCTTACGACTCGTCTTGGTATTGGCACGAGTCGCAACGGGGTCTTTCTTCTCCTTGCTTTCTGCGAGTCTGGCCTCGATTGTTGAAGCGAGGGAGTCGATAGAGGGAGCAGCGAAGGCCGTGCGGAAGTTGAATGCCGTACGCTTCGAGAGAGACCAGGACAAAGTGCGTGCGTCAAAGTCGGGATTCTCCTTGATGAACGATAGGTAGGCGTTCAGGAGCGAAACCAGGGATCGCTCGGATGCAGCGGAGAAGACAAACGGTGTCGGGACGGGCAGGTCCGTCTCACACGGTATTTGCTCCGGCGGGTCGTAGCTTTCGATGATGGCGTGGGCATTTGCACCGCCGAAGCCGAAACTGTTGACCGAGGCGCGGCGAGGAGTGCCCTCTGGGAGCTCCGGCCACTCAATGGCCTCGACAGGGACCTTCAGATTGCCGTAGTACGGCTCAATATCGGGGTTCAACCGCATGAAGTGCATGTTGGGAGGGATGGTATGGTTCTGGATAGCCAAAGACGCCTTGAGGAGACCAGCGATGCCCGCAGTGCCTTCGGTGTGACCGATGACTGTCTTGATAGACCCGACGTAGAGGACGTCGTTGTCATCCTCCTCGGAGTCTCCAGTGCCCTCGGTCTTCTCCGGGAAGAATGCACGGAATATGGCGCCAGCCTCCTGAGGATCACCAGCCTTGGTGCCGGTGCCATGGGCCTCAAAGTACTGGCAGCGATCCTCCTTCTTGAGAGGGTCCAGGCCGGCGCGAGCATAGGTGTCGGCGATGAGCATACCCTGGGCAGAGGCACTGGGCATGGTGATGCCGGGGGTACGGCCGTCCTAATTCCCGGTGTCAGTGTTCACAGGGGCCGACCCTACGTGCATCGCAGATGTTTGGGGACTAACCTGATTGATACCGGTCTCGCGGATCAAGCACTCGATATGGTCACCGTCGCGAAGGGCAGCGGAGAGGGTCTTCAAGACTACTGCACCCACACCCTCACCACGAGCGTAGCCATCGGCACCGGCATCCCACATGCGGGAACGGCCGGTAGGAGACAACATGTTCAGGTTGCTCTCAGCGATGTACATGGCTTTTACATGGGTCAGCGAGGCGGGAGAAGCAGGAGGCCGATGTGACAGGCGGAAACTCACTGGGCCCGAAGATCAGATTGGTGCCGGCAGCAATGGCGACAGGGCACTCGCCGCTCCTCAAGACCTGGACGGCCTGGTGGACTGCGATGAGAGAGGAAGAACAGGCAGTGTCGATGGTCATGGAGGGGCCGTGCCAGTTGAAGAAGTACGAGATGCGGTTGGAGATGATGCTTCGGGCAGAGCCGGTGGCAGCATAGGTAGGGACGTTCTCCCCATCGCCGTAGACAATCTGGGAGAAGTCGTCGCACATGACACCGACATAGGCGGCAGTGTTCGAGCCAGAAAGGGACTCGACGCTTGATCCAGAGGCCTCAAGGGCCTCGTAGACGGTCTCCATCAGCAGGCGCTGCTGAGGGTCGATAGCCTCGGCCTCGGAGGCGGAGATACTGAAGAACTGGGCATCGAAGACCCGGGTGTCCTCAGCAAGAAGGTACGAGTCGAGAACGTTGCTGGCACCGTGGTGATGGCCATCCTTATTGTACCAGTTGTCGGCGCGGAAGCGGTCGATCTTGCGGAGGACATCCCTTGGGTCGGAAAGCAGATCCCACAGCTTGGAGGGCCGGCTGGAGTCCCCGGGGAAGCGGCACCCACTGCCGATGATGGCGATGGGCTCGTTCTTGTAGGACGGCATCTTGACCACGTTGCAGGTCGAAACCAAGAGCGAGCTGCTTGTGGGCTGGAGGCTGGCGGATGTTGAGTCCGGTCTCGGGGTACGAGTTCAGGGACGACCTACTGCCTGTGGATGACGAGGCCTTGGATGGTGGTCGATGAATGTATTGACCGAGTAAGTCCCGAGGTCTGCTTCTGTCCAAATCAGTGGTAAAGAGACTTTCAGTTCTTGGATAGATGAAGGCGGCAAGTCTGTCCTATGGGCACAGAGGACGATCAACCTGGTTTGATATCGGCGAGCTGGTACTTTTTTTTCTTGTTGTGGCTGTTTTGTGGAATTGTCGAGAGAACACACACAAACGGCGAGATTGGAGGAGCAGAGACCGAAGCAAAGGCCTGCAACAATAAACGCGGGAGGTGTGATGAAGCACTGAGTAGACAAGACGATGATACAGAGACGAGACCTGGAGAGGTGGTGATGGGCATCACTCAGACGTATGGAAGGCGAGCGTTGGACGACATGATATACGGCGCCATGAGGGACAGCAAGCAGGAAGTGTCTTTCCTATTCTGGAATTCCTGACTGTTGACAGTCATGATCTGGGACGTGAAGATGGCATACATCACCGAACAGGTCGGAAAGGTGAGCCCGAAGGCCAGTCTGGAGCACGAGATGGTGCCGCAGCTTACCAGAAGGATCGGTCAGGACAAAAGGTCCCGAACGGCTACAGACACAATGCTTACATCTGGCACAAAAGGAAAAGGTATGGGGGTTCTGGTTTTCCAGGGTCAAATCGAGACCCACGGCAGGGTCTGTCAAACAGAGGGCGTGAGGAGAGTGGGCTGTCATGTTGACGGGGTGAGCACCGAACGGTGACAGATCCTGCGGGGCGCTTGACTGAAGCGGGAAGTAGGCGCCAAGAGCCATGACGGGCGGCTGTGGGGAGAAGAAACGGCGTGTGGAGATTTGATGTGTAAGGGATCAGGGGCCGGAGGGGGAGAGGGACGACGACGACGAGGAAGTCGAGGTCCATGAGTGGCTGGCAGGCAGGCCAGACGGAGGGCGACGGGAGGGTGCGGGACAGACACGAGGGACATTCTGGAAGGGCCAGATTTAGGGTGGAATTTGTGATGCTGCATTAGTGTGCGACTATGGCGGATGAGGCTGGTGATGATGGCGGTTGAACGGGGAGTTGGGAGGGTGAAGGAGCAATTGACGTTGCGAGGTGAGGAGGTCAGCCAGGGCAGGCGTGCCAGCTGATTGGTGGGGCTGACGCGGGAGCTGACTGCCGCCTGTCCTCCTTCTCTGTTTCCCTGCTCAGCTTCCCAAACTTTGGTCCCCAAACTTTGGTCCCTTGCGTCGGCAGCCCACGCTACTCCAGATGGAGAATATCATCATCTTGATTAATGGAAATGCATATCCCAGACACCACACGTGGGATCCTGCCCGTTGCATGCACGTGTGCAAGACATCAGCCACGTGGGAGAATGGCCAATGTGTTTGCTGAGTGGGCTGTCGAGAAGATGATTACTAGGTATCTGAGCTGGTCCTTCCCGAGTCATCAAGTCCAACTGCGATCACCCTTGTGTGAGTAGTGTCTCTCTCTGTCTCTCTGTATATATAGCTATATATGTATATGAAGGCGTGCCAGGGTGGAGAAGAGGTCGCGGGAGAGATGCCATAAACTGCGGCTGACCTCGTGTTCTCCCATTCTATGTTGAGACAGTGATCGTGAGCAAAGGTTGAGATGGGTCGAGATAAGATAACAGGCAGGCGGCTCTGGTTCCTCCGACTCGCGCCTGCTGCAGACCAGAAAATGGCTGATCTCAGCCACAAATCAGCCAGTGGCTGCCTGTCAACGCCCCTCCCCATTCGGGTCAACCCCACACTCGGCTCAATAACAAGCAGCCCTGCCAGGTCCTGCCAGGTCGTGCCAGACCAATCAACCCAGCCGGCCTAACTCGTCTCCGGCTTGCATCGACATCCTTCATCCTTCGCCCTTCTCGACCCCTCTAGCTCTGATCCCTCTGGCCTACTGCTAACTAACCTCAGCCACCTCACTCGGATCAACTTGACGACGGCTGCGGCCTCAACCTGCGTCCAATCTGTCCGGCATTTCGAGGCATTCCACGAGGTCGAGAGGATAAGAATCCACAGTCCTGCCCCCTCGATGTGAATGATGATGACATGCTGATCAATATCCTGCTAACGACGAACATTGTATCACACTCGAACCATCACTGAACAGGTCAACACACAAACACACAACTCAACATGTCATCGCCCGCCCAGACCATCCTCTTCCTCGGCGCCACCGGCGGCTCTGGCTTCGCCGCCCTGCGTCGAAGCATCGCAGCCGGTCACTCGTGTGTCGCCCTCTGCCGCACGCCCTCCCGCCTGACCGACAAGCTGCCCAAGTCTCAGCGCAACGCCCCCAACCTGCGCATCGAGCAGGGCAACGTCGTCGACCGGGACGCCCTCGCAAGGTGCCTGGTCCGCCCAGGCAGCCCCGCCTCCCTCGTCGACGCCGTCGTCTTCACCATCGGCGCCGCCTTCTCCTTCTCCAACATGTCCATCGACCAGCCTCACGTCTGCGAGGACGGCATGAAGGCCCTCCTGGCCGCCCTGCAGGACGCCCGCTCCAAAGCCGGCGCCACTGGTACCCCCGACCATCGTAGCCGTCAGCACCACGGGCATGTCCGAGCACGGCCGTGACTACCCCACCTCGCTGTGGCCCTTCTACGGCCTGATGCTGAAGCAGCCGCACAAGGACAAGACCGCCATGGAGGCCCTGATGGTCGCCAGCGGCGAGCCTTTCACCGTCGTGCGCGCGAGCCTGCTGACCAACGGCAACGAGAGCAACAAGCCCATCCGGGTCGGCGTCGAGGATCCCAAGGCCCACAAGCTTGAGAGCAAGGAGGTCGGGTACACCATCTCGAGGGAGGATGTGGGCAAGTGGATCTTCGACAGCCTCCTCGCCGGCGACGGACGCAGGTGGAGGGACAAGGTCGTTTCCATCACCTACTAATTGCAGCACCCTGGCCCTAGCTCCTGTCCTGGCGTGGCTGTCGTTCTCGGCATGGCGTGTCTTGCCAATTGAAATTGATCTGTTTGCTTTGTCTCGCACGGCTAGATACCTCCATGTAGGATCCCCCTGTCTCGTTCCATTTCCTTGGCCGATTTATGGCTCCCGCACGGCTTTTTCATCGAGTTCACCAGATACTCTCCTAGCAAGTTAGTTTTGAAACAATGTATGTGTTTGTCCACTTTAATAAACACGGTTACTTCCACCAAGCTGGCGACATCACGGTCCTCTTCTGATGGCGGGATCGTGCCTTGACATGTATACAGTAATAAGTATGAAATGACATGTGCCCAGGTACTCCAACACATACCATATGATCCATCTGTCCATGTGTATCCTGTGCATCCGTTCTGTCTGCCCCACTCTTGCAGGCGGCAGCTTGCAGCCCTGTCGCTGTACCAGCCCCAATCCCAGCCCCAGCCCCAGCCTATCCCGGGCGCCAAGAGTAAAGCGCGGCTGTGAATGCAGTACTTCGCGGTGAATTCGGACCCGGTGGTACGGAGTGGGCTACTGTGGACAAAGCAACTCGAGCCGCTCGGCCAAGCACACGAGGTACTCGAACTACTGCACCTGTACCTGGCTAAGAGGCCGACTCCAAACACCAACATCAACTCACCAGTCTCGCTCCGTCACATATCCACCAGTTATTTCCAACCAACTGCCCATCTGCTGCAGGGGTGCCCAACCGGTCCGTCTTACCATTGGGTCGTTGGTTTCGCGACCCGGAACAGACCCCATGGGCAGTCACCAACAGGTCCCTTCAAGCCTCGCTCAGGACCAGCAGTTTGTCATGACTGCCGCCATCAAGACCAAGGTGAGTGAAGGGCAGGCGAGCGAGTGGCCCCGGACTGTTCCTCTCCACACTGCACCGTGTTTGTTGGTTCTCCCTTGCACAGCATGCAGTCATGTTTCAAGACGGAGTGAATGGGAGCGCCCCCCGACGGGCTGACTCGTCGCATCTCCCAAACTCTATTCTGGAATAGGAGTGCCAGTGCATGATGACGGGGTATCTGGTATTATTCACTGCCCTCGCCACAGCCTCGTCTGTTTACATATAGCTAGCCAACAGCTCCCTCCTGTCTGTCTGTTTCCTTTCTCTGCCTTTGCCACCTCAACCCAGTCCTTTCCGATTTCCATCACCAATCTCCTTCGTTCTTTGATTCGGAGCCCCTTGATTTTTGAGAAGGAAGACCGTCCACCCCATTCGTTTCCTGCACTTGTCAGACCACAAATTCCTGTCTTTCACAAACCCCCTATTCGGCCACCATGCCGTCCATTTCCACCCGGGCCCTCCTCACCGTGGCGCTGGCCGCCACTGCCACTGCCAGTGCCACTTCTGGCATGAGCCCCAGCTTGAGATACCGGCGACAGAACAGCTCGGCGGCTGACGGTGCGAACAAGTTGTTTGTCGGCGGTGGGCCCTCGGGCATCGTTGCAGCTGCAGACTTCGACGGCGCCTCCTTCAACATTGTGGCCAACGACACCGCCCCGGGCACCTCGGCCAGCTGGATGGTATTCAAGGAGCCAAACCTCCTGTATGCTGTTGAGGAGAACAGCAACGACACCAGGCTCTTCAACGTACGTCCACCCGCCTCCGCTCCCTCGATAGCCCACCCGCTGACTCGGCCCAGTTTGACCACGCCACCAACGACCTGAAGTTGGTCCAGAATGCCGCAGGCTCTTCCGGGGTCGTCTCCCTCGAGTTCAACCAGGACAAGACCGTCCTGGTTGGTGCTGCCTTTGGCCAGGGTCAGGTCGACGTGTGGGATGTCTCGGCACCCGACGGAACCCTCAAGGTAATAATCTCAGCCAGCCCACCCCTACCACACTCCGTCCGCCGCCGTCAGGGGCCGTCACGGCGTGTGGTATCATAGAGCCCCCTCCTGACAAGCATACAGCTCCTCAAGCAGATTCCTGTCGGTGGCACCCCGGGCCCTGTCGCGGGACGCCAGGACAGCCCTCGTAAGCCCCTTCTTCCTGTGCAAAGGCCCCGTTTCCCTCGCTGCTGACACGGCACCCAGACCCTCACCAGGCCCTCCTCGACCCCAGTGGCCGCTTTTTCGTCGTCAACGATCTCGGGACCGACTCTGTTCTCGTCCTCGACAGCCAGAACGACTTCAACATCTCCAACCGCGTCACCGTCGAGGCTGGCACCGGCCCGCGCCACGGGGCTTTCATTCCTTCCGGCGCCGAGAAGGCTACTCACTACTTCCTGGCCTGCGAGATCACGTCGGTCGTGAAGGCGTTTGAGCTGACCTATACCGGAGACAACCTCGAGTTCAAGGAGGTCCAGTCCCTCTCCTCCTTCGGCGCCGACTTCCCACCGGCCAATGCCACCGCCGCCGCGGCGGGCGAGCTGGTGACCAGCTCGTGTGGCAAGCACCTCTATGTCTCAAACCGCCTCACGGGCAACACCACGGACAGCATCTCCCACTTCTCCATCGACACCAGCAACGCTGCCGCCCCGCTCGCCTTCGTGGACCAGATCAGCTCCGGCGGCCTCATCCCCCGCATGTTCTCGCTGGCTGCTGACGAGAGCGTGCTGTTCTCGACAAACCAGGACGGAGAGAACGGCCTGCTGGCGCTGGCCAGGGATGCGAGCACGGGCAGTCTGACCGAGGCGCCCGTTGCCAGCCTCGCCTTGGACAAGTTTGGGGGTCCCAGCTTTGGGCCTCAGTTTGTTATGGAGCTCGGCGCGAAGGGAAGCAACTCCTGAGGAGGGAAGGGGGGATGAAGGCATTGCGTGTTATTTTTTTCGGTGTTCTAGACGTCTTTAGAAAGGGGGCCACAAGGTTTTGCTGGCAGACATCCCGATTAATGCGCGAGCACATGCATACAATCTGGTTCCGGAACCGGTCGGTTCCTGTGTGACAAGCGTGATTGACTATGCCATGAAAATAATGTGTTGTGAAGCTCCCGGGAGGCCAGATTAGGAAATGCCGTAGGTGGGCATGGTGGAGAGTCAGGCGTGCCAGCTGCAGCGATGGGTTCCCATGCATCCATCACCTAGCACAGCGGCTTGGCTCTGCCCTGTGGGGTCTGTCTGGTCCCTGGTTCCTGGTATCTACTTCCTTCTTGTCGCTGCCGGATAAGCTGGTGGCCCCGGCGCATTTGTCCCCCGAATTACCAAGCCGTGCCGATTGGCAGCCGATAACGGGGCCGGAGTGTGCCTGCCAAGCGCCGGCCGACCTTTAAGACCGTCGCCGTCCTCAGGGCAGGTCAAGAGCCACCCGACCACGTCTACACAGCCGCATTGATCCAACACTCGCCCCTTCACCCACCAGCCAGTTTGGTTCGATCAATTGCCACCGTGCCCGCTGTCGATCGGGTTTGCCCGAACCGCGCAAACATGTCGCCCTACGCCCCAAAGGTCGGCGACGCCGTCTCCACTCTCGACACGCCATCCATGATCGTCGACCTCGACCTTATGGAGGCCAACATCTCCAAGCTCATGTCCCAGCTCCTCCCCACCGGCGTCAACATCCGACCACACCTCAAGACCACCAAGTCCGCTGCCCTCGCCCGCCGCCTCAACGCCGCCGGCGCCAAGGGCGGCTGCGTCGCCAAGCTGTCCGAGGCCGAGGTCATGTGTGCCCTGGGCTTCGACGACCTGTTGATCACCTGCGAGGTTGTCGGCCCCCACAAGGTCCGGAGGCTGGTGGATCTGTTCGCTCGCCATCGTAGCCTGAGGATCGTGGTGGACGACGCTGGCGCCGCGACTGCGATCGACGACGCCTTAAGGGAGGGAGGCTTCGCCGAGGATGAGGCCATCACGACGCTGATTGACCTTGACGTTGGCCTGCACCGCACCGGTGTCAAGCCCGACGGCGCGGCTGACCTGGCGAGGCATGTCGCCGGCCTGAAACACCTACGCCTCATCGGCGTCCAAGGGTACGAGGGCCATCTGCAGCACGTGCATGGGCTTGAGGAGAGGAGGCGGCTGTGTCTCGAGAGCATGGCCATCCTGACTGGCACAGCCGAGGAGCTACGCGTTCAAGGGCACAACATCGAAGTGGTCACCACCGGAGGCACTGGCACCGCCGAGTTTTGTGTCACAGTCCCCGGCATCACCGAGGTGCAGCCCGGTAGCTTCTTGTTCATGGACACCGACTACCGCAATGCCATCGGTTCTTTCTATGGCAATAGCCTGACTATCCTGTCGACGGTCCTGAGCAAGCAGGGCCCCCGCATAGTCACCATCGACTCTGGGCTGAAGTCTTTGACCACCGACAGTGGCCTTGCCGAGGCCAAGGACAAGCGGTACGCGTATGGCGTCCTGGGCGATGAGCATGGCAGTTTGAGTTGGGAATCCGGCACCCCCGACCTGAATGTCGGTGACCGGGTCGAGATGATCCCCAGCCATATCGACCCAACTGTCAACCTGCACGACGTCTACTATGCTTACAGGAAGGGTGTGGTCCAAGAGATCTGGGCAGTCGACACCAGGGGCAAGGTCCAGTGATTAGCGACAAAAAAGCAAATACGAAACTCAAATTAATGAATGTTATTATCATGACCCACCGGGCAAGATATGACTTGAAGTTGACATTTATAAGATATTGACAAGAGATTTGGTTGTTTCACGGCTCCATGTGACTTGGAAGGGTGTATTAATAAAGGCAGGGGTTAACAAGCACGTTTACTAAGAGCAATCAGCCAGGCATTTTGACACGGGGCTGCTTGACTACCTAGGTACTGCTGCAAATCAGGCCAGTGTGTGCCGGAGACCATATAAACAGGCACCTCGATTGGCTACCCAGCAGTACGGAGAGCCGTACCGTCACACGTCCAACGATTGCTCTCCGTATGAGGTTCGGTCACATTAGATAGGCTTCCCTGGTTGGTGCAAGCCACCGGATAAATAGGAGATGGAATTCGGACTTTGCGCTGCACACAGGGATCATTGGATCTTGCACAGAAGAAATGGACACGACACATTGACATTTTCCGAGCAGCCATCCTTGAATAATTGGATGACGAGTAATTGAATCGGAAAAATCAAGTCCGTGTTCGGGGTTCAAAGTGTGTTGGCGAGTGTATATGATGGTCGCGCTCTCTCAGAGTCAGCGAGCCGTCCGCCACAGTGTCAAAACCAATGGTGATGCCGAGGGGCGTGCCGAGCTCATCGTTGCGAGCGTAACGCTTCCCAATCGATGCGCCAGAGGAGTCGACATTATTAGAGGCGCCCAACTCGTGTAGGTAGCCGGGCTGACAGCTTCTTTATGACGGGGCTGAATTGTGACTGTGCCGAGATGGGGACTATGAGCACCTTTGTTGGCGCTACGGCCAAAGGAAGCAACAAAACCTAGAGTAGTTACTTAGACCTTACTCGGTAATTAATTCAATAAAAAAAAACATAAAGTCGTGCCCCAGCAAGCAACTTTAGTACAGCGTAAAGAGGAGAGAGACAGAGCAACCTTCCTTCAAAAGGTCCCAGTAGAGACAGAGAAAATAACCGAGCTCACCGCCCTTGCAGCATCCTGTGGTCGATTCCAGTACACGTGTTCCAGGAGACTGTACAGGATACGGCCGATACCGAATTACGGTTTGATCATATTTGGCGTATATTCTCGTGTAGTCTGCACTCGCCTCCCTCTCACGATGGTTAGGGGTTCCTTTGAAAAATTCGCGGAGCTCGCCCCGTCAGCTAATGGTGTCAAGGTATCAACTATCACAGCACCTTGGTCGTCGAGCTCCTTAGCCAGCGTCTATAATTTGGACTGATCAACCGCGCCAATGCTCTCTTGAACGATTCTGTCAACCTTCTTGAACCTCGGGCCAACAAGCTTCTTGTCCAGAATCGCCTCCCATAGTTATGCTTTCTTTGACCTTCAAAAGGGGTCACTTGCTCGTGACTGACGAATGCTGAACAATAAGTCGGGATAGAGGAAAAGGAAGAAGGAAAGAAATCTAGAAGCATGCTAGATAGTAGAGAACGCATGACTGAGGACTGAATGCCGGGCGAGACAGAATTCCAATTTGTCCCGTGCTGGAGCGAGGCATGCGAATGGGATTTGCGTACCGTTGGCCAAATGCTGCCTGAATCGGATCTTCAAACGATCAACTCCCACTTTGAGAAGGAAGAGCATGATTTGAAAAAGGAAATAGCGCAGCGTTTGGTTGTCAATCATATTCGCTTCCGCAGCTCACTCCACCGTCAATAATACCCTTGGCTCCGTCCTGCCTGCAGGCTGAGTCTCCCTATCTAGTAGCGGCGATTCGACGCCGATGAGTTCGGACAATCGCCCGTGATCCTTTGTGTCGGGGTCGACGTAGTGTTCTATTTCCGCCATGAGGAATTCTCTCACACGGAGTAGACTACTGGCAGACCTAGGGGCAATCTCGTTCCTGTAGGATTTTTCAACGCTCGCGGAGGCGAAGGGCATCAAGCTCTGGTTGTAGTCAATGAGCTTCTTAAAGTTCAGGAATTGACCCTGTGTGGTCTCAGGACGAAGATATACATGAGCCGCCGAGCTTGGTCCGACGGTGGACTTGATCATAGGATTGAAGGGGACTGGAGGAAGAGCTTCGCCGTTCCCGACAGGGTTGCGGATATCCAGCCGTTTTATGAGTTCGCCCGACTGATCACCGTCGTAGTTCTCGATCTTGGCGAGAATATTGTTATATTCGGCCACAGTGGCTTCACTCGACTTTCTGGAGTCCCGGTCGGGGCCCTGTGATCCGCCTCGAGCACGCTCTCAACAAGATGATCAGCACGTAGATACTCGCCTCTGACGGGATATTTGCACATCCAGTCAGCAAATTTGTCAACTTGGCCGCTTGTCTTCAGGGCCGGTTCCGGAGTGATGACGGTGTAGTCAAGCTCAAGCATGTTCTCTTCCAGGACGAAATGCTTCTTCCAGGCGTCTACCAGGTTAGCCTGGAGAGCGCAGCCGGGTGGTCCATAGTCGAAAAGACCTTTCCAGTTGCGGGCAATCCGATACACCTCCAAGGACTCGGTGAAGAAAAAGCGCCGATTCAAGACCATTCGAACAGAAGGCGATCAAACGCCTAACCTTTAAGTATTGTCATAGTCAGCATCCTCGGCGGCGATTTGAGATTTGGAGCGGATATAAAATCGTAGAGATTTAGTTTTATACGGAAGAATAGACTGATTGATCATTCCGCAGGACAAAACGAGCGGGCGTTGAAGTCTGGAACATGTTGGCTGACTTAGTCCGATTTAAACTTCGCTGCTGGGCGGCACAGCGCTGAAGGGACAAATGGGGAGGGAGCGTTGGTCTATCGACAGCGTTGTGCCATCAGCTATTAGCAACGACCAAATGTGACCTCGCCAATCATTGCGCCCCGAGGCTATTGCTCTTCCGCAAGCCGAATGTATTGACTAGTGCGTGAAGAAAT
Organism: Diaporthe sp. PMI_573; assembly: GCA_021399435.1. Classification (NCBI taxonomy): domain Eukaryota; kingdom Fungi; phylum Ascomycota; class Sordariomycetes; order Diaporthales; family Diaporthaceae; genus Diaporthe; species Diaporthe sp. PMI_573. Next base: position 71,349 of record JAJTUP010000146.1, read on the forward strand.
ACATCGCGTCGCGCATGCAACTCAAACGGTCCAAGTAATGCGCTATGGGAACCTCCGATTAAAAGCCAGACACCGTGTATTAGTGTTGTCGTCGACAACCAAGTTCGATTCATCGTGACCGTTGATGCATGAGACTATCCAAATCCTCCCGCTACAAAGTAACATCGTCGCAGAAATATACAACCATCTTCTAGTCTGCATATTGGTACCACTAGACCATCTACTCTGCTCACTGTGCAACCCAGAACTCGTCGATGCAGGGACGAACATCATGCATGATTATAATTAGCGATGAGGCATTCATATTTTAGTGCGCCGCCTGGGCGACCTAGATGCGGTGAACGTTTCTAGAATGCATGTTTAGATTGACGACGGAATTAAAACTGTGAAATGCTGACTACCAGTATAGATCGTGACCTTGTGTACCTTCCTGTTCAGCCTGGATCACCTTGGATCAGTGGCGGCCCCATATTGATGCATGCATACCTTGTGATGCATTAGCTATATTTGACACGTCCCGCTGCCTATTAGATTATCTTTATCACCAGCTGAGGTGTTAGACCCCGGGCTTCCTGGCCGTCAGTCGCCTGCTGGCCCATTTCCTGCCTTCGTGTTGGCACGGATGATATCAATTATACAAGAGACTTCAATGGGTGGAATGGAGGTGATTACCAGCCTGGCTCCGTTATTCCCAGCTGATCTCGGGTCGAAACACAGCATCCAGCTGCTTGCACGTTTCTTCTCCCCACTTGAGGTCTGCCGGGGGGCGGGAAAACTCGCTAGGATTGACATAATGCCAAAGCTGCAGCTGTTGTACAAGACTTAAGCCTTTTGGTGCTGACTGCATAGACCCTTGGATGCTTACATGGACACAAACGTTCTTCTTCCACTCATCATTCTCCTTGAACTCTGGCTTCAATGCTGTATCGACATACTCGTTCCACACGGCCGTGATCTCGTCTGTTAAGGAAGGCGGCACTGCGACACCAACAACAAGCGCCCGGGGCCGCGGGTGCAGATTGTGGAGAACGGCCCCGAGGTTATGCGGCGAATAGTGGTATTGCTCCAGCGTTTCCACGAAATCTACCATAGCAGTCATGGTGTAGGGCGTCTTGTGGTCTGAAAAGAGCTTGGGTGTAAAAGTGACGCCGTTCTTGCGCCCCCAGCCAATAACAACCACGGGGATGGACTCCAAATGAGAAGAAGCCTGAGCAGACATGGTGGGAAGGGCAGGTGGTTGAAGTATTGAGTAATATGTGTTCTTGGAAGCACGAGTTCACTTGTATAGAAGAGGTAACGCGTTTGCTTTGGTTCTCTTTTATAATAATTAAAACAAAGCACCTCGCGACTCCGAGCCCCGGACTTAAGCCAATGATTGCAATGCGAAACCATCCCTCGCCTTCCGACTACGCCGGCCGTGCACAGCTTGACTCAGGCGCTTCTCCACATGTCTACGCTACCCATGGGTGGCTTCGGCCTCATGGCGCAATGGTTGAGCGCTTGGCTACCTTCCCTAGACTCCAGCCCAGTTAAGGGCCTGATCACGGAGGAATCGTGGTGTATTGTGGTAATCGCATTGGCGCCGGCGATGGTGCTTCTAAGGCCTTGGCAAGTCAACTATTTCTATTTTAACAGTAGTTTTTGCCTACGGGAGGAATTTAGTACTCATATATGCCTATACTACCTTTTTGTATATACTTGTCGCCCTATTTACAAGTATCTCCCCTTTAGCGACAACGCTAAATTGCTAAATGTATACACGTATATACTACTGCAATCTTCTATTAGCCAAACTTTATAAAGCTTTATAGACTATTTATATTCTTTAAGTTTCTCTACTAAGCTAGAATAGTAATAAGTATTCTATAAAGATAAGAAATAATATATCTTATTAATAATAACAGTAAGATTTGCTATATAAGACTTTAAATAATAATTTTCTAATCTATTTCTACAAATTAATACTCTATTAGATACCACTGCTTTATACTATAAGTCTTAGTATTAAGCTATACCTAGTCTCCACTACTATTTATATTAGCGCTGTTAATAAGCTCTTAACCCGTTAAGGTTAAAGCTATTATAAGATATAAGCTAGTTTAATACTATTAAGTACTGTTAAAGTGCATTTGCTATATAACTTAGGCCTTTAAATTGCCTAGAATAGAATATAAAAACTATTCTGTTCTAGAAGGATCCGGATTAGTTTACTGTAAAAGTTAGTGGATCAAATGGGTCAGGTAGCAGTAGGGTGCCTAGAGGCTCTGTTGGGACACTTGAGAATAGTTTAGACAACTTTATATTGAATTTAAGTGGGCTTCTGTCAGCCCTCCTCACAGTACCTCCGACATTATCTCACCCGCGGGCACGCGTGGGTTGGCTCTGGTGCAGGAATAGAGAGGCCGGAAAATTTGGCCCTCAGGCCCACTATCTTTGGTTATAAATAACCAGCCAACCCTAACCCTGATAGTAACTAAACTAAATGTAGATAAATTTTGGAAATCAGGCTATCTAAAAAACTAAGTTACATGCTTTTTTGGAAAGAAATAAGGATAATGCAGAGGTATAAAGTTAGGGTCTTAAAATAGCCTAAAAAATCGACTTATGGCCACCAAACTCATCTTTTGGCGTACACGCCACGCTAGCACATAGCCAAATTTAAGCGTTTCCGTTTAACATTTACAGACTTATCCCTCAAGATTATTTAAAAACAATTATTTAGCTTATTACAATTACTACTATAAAACTAACACTATATTATAAGTTAACCCAGTATATATATCTAAGACTCTATTAAATATTTCTATAGCTATATTTAAAATAAAAAAGTAAGTTAACTATACTCTACTATATAAATATATATTTTAACAGCCTTACTAAAAATAGCTATAAAATAGACTTTATCTATAATAAGCAAGTCTATCTTAAAGTAAAGACAGCCCTTATATTAGAGTACTATAATAAGAATCTGTTAATAATATTAATAAAAATAAATATATTTATTAGTACATTAAGAACCTATAAGATCTATTTTTAATAAATTAAAAACCTTTTAGCTATTAAATTAAAGATTAATAATAGAAAGCTAATGAAATAAAAGGAGTTAGATAGGTTAAGTAGGTAGCTTAATAAGGTTTATTAAGCTAACTAAAGATTAGTATAATAGCTTTTAAATATATATAGTAGTAAAGTATATATAGTTAAATAAAATTAGTTAGAAAATATAATAATAGGTCTTTTAACCTTATATTAAAGAGTGATAGCTAGAGCTATAATCTATATTAAATTTCCTCTGCTTAGTTTTTTACTCGCTAATGACATATAAAATTAGGTACAATAAACTGTATAAAACAGTATAATTAAACAAGCATTTCTCTGTTATCCTACTATAACTTTAGGGACAATGACGATTGATCTTGTCTCTACACTTTTACGCTTTGGAGAGTTAGGCAAAGCAAGCGGATTTCTGAAGGTGCTCTGAAGGTTAGTGGATCGAATGGGAGTCAGGTAGCAGTAGGGTGCACTGAGGTCTTGTTGGGACGCTTGAGAATGGTTTGGACAACTTTGCATTGAATTTGAGTGGGCTTCTGTCAGCCCTCCTCACAGTCCCTCCGACATCGTCTCAACCCTGGGCACGCTGTGGTTGGCTCTGGTGCGCAGATAGGGAGGCCGGAAAATTCGGCCCTCGGACCCACTATCTTTGGCTTTAAATAACCAGCCAACCCTAACCCTGACAGTAACCAAACTAAATACAGATAAACTTTAGAAATCAGGCTATCTAAAAAACTAGGTTACATGCTTTTTGGGTAAGAAATAAGGGGAATGCAGAGGTTCGAAGTTAGGGTCTTACAATAGCCCAAAAAATTGACTCACGGCCACCAAACTCATCTGCCGGCGCGCACGCCACATAGGCACTTAGCCGAAAAAGTGCCAAGTCTAGGGTAACTCCCTACGTGAAGTCTAGGGTAACCCCTTACGTGCAGCGCCCACACAAGCGTTTCCGTTTAACAGGTGCCATGCGCAGTTCCTAGACTATCAATCAGTCCGAGCCTAATGAAGAGATCAATGGCTTTTCAAACCTTGCATGACAATAGAGAGGGCTTTATGCTTACCACCTATATTACCTGATACCAGAGTTGTGACAAAATTTGATACATTGTAGTAATACTACTACATTACTACATTTATACTGTATAAATGTAGTAATGTAGTTGAAGGGTTTTGTAGTTTTGTAGTTTGTAGTTTTTGTATAAAACTACAAATTTTATACATATATACAACTTATATAAATAAAAAAATTATAAATAATATATATTATAGAGCTAATTTGTCTCTATAAAGCCATATAATTTTTATAAATATAACTTAAAGACTCAAGCTATAAAAAATCCTTAAACTATAGATAAAACTTTTAAAAATATATTTAGCTACCTAAGCCTATTTCAAGCAAAATATTAATCAAAAACAATATATTAAATATATATAAGTTTAACTAAAGTATATAATTATAATAAAAATAACCTATAAATAGTAAAACATACTAATATTTTATAAAAAGTCTATATAATATTTATTATTTAATTCTTTTAATCTATATACTAAATATTTTTTATTTAAATTTAAAATAAGAATAAATAAAATATTAACTTATTAATATATTTATCTATTAACTTATTAATCTTTTTTTTATTATATATTTCTTTTATTATATATTTCTTTTATTATATATTTCTTTTATTATATATTTCTTTTATTATAACTATATAATTGTAGTAATGTAGTAGTACTACTACATTATTATATTTATACTGTATAAATGTAGTAATGTAGTATAAAGGTTTTGTAGTTTTGTAGTTTTGTAATATTGTAGTAATGTAGTTTTGTAGTATTGTAGTTTGTAGTTATAGTGTAGTTTTAGAACTCTGCCTGGTACAGAGGAGTCAAAACTTGAGAATAGGGTTATTTCTCCAGGGGTTTGATTATTGAGCCAGTACCATGCTTGACTATCCCTATACCGGGGGTGCGCGAATTCGCCGAGAAAGTCGGGAAGTATCTGATCAGCTGCAATTATGTCGTCCTCAAGAAATGTAGTCCTGTCTCCTAGAATGAGCGGGTAATCCACAGCGGGATTCTCGAGCGGCATCCATGTACTTGTAAGGTCAGTTTCAAGAATATAAACCAAAGCATTCAACCGTCAAATGAGAGGAAACTGAAGACAGACTTGACAATAAGCACTCGATGGCCTTGATTGAGGAGACGACCTCGCTCCGCATCATGCAAGTGTCTCTGCATACGTGAATTCGCTCCCTTCCTAGTGAGATCTGGGATCTTCAATGTCAAATCACCTTTACGTGGTCAAGGTGAGATCTGAAAACTCTCACCCATGTGCATAATAGGGGCCGGGGGGATAGCTATCATCCTTGCCCCAGCTGTGTTTTTTTCGAACTGATTCTTTTCAGTCGATCGAATCTTTTTTACTAAAGTCAACTTTTATCGTCGATTATGGGGCATTCGTTGGAAAAAACGGTGGAACCTACACGAAGGTCATAAGGGAAGACGTGAGGTGTTTTGAAGCGGCCCTCCAGGAACGCACATATCTCTTCCAGGAAACACTCGGCAGTAGCCTCATCATAGCCCACAAGCTTGATTTTGGGCTCAAATCTCGTGAATTCGAACCCGTTAATGTCGAGAGAGAAAGTAGTCTCCCGTGAGTGGGCATTGTGGATCTCAACTCCTTCAATGTCCACTGAAGTGACATTGGTACGCTGGTTCTCGCGTTCCGCAGGAAGAGGCCCGACAATTCGATAGGGTTTGATTCCGGGAATCTCTCTAATGAATGGAAGAGTGACACGGATGCTGTCAACTTGGTCGCCAGTGATAGCCATCTTGGTTGAAATCACGATGGTCTTCTGATTGGGCGATTACGGGTTTGATGATAATGCAATGAACAAGATGAAATCACTGAAGCAGAGAGGAAGAAGAGTAGAGGGAATCGTGAGGGGAACCAGGTGGCTACGTGAATGTATAACAGCACTGGGAATCGTCCTGCTCCATCCGGAGCCTTAAGGTACGGTTGCGATGTTGCAATCTGCATTTGACTCAGAAGACAAGGAAACCTTTACCCAACTGGACCGGTTGTAAAGTTGCCGGGGACAAGCCCTTCGGGAGTTGTTTCAAGAAGGTGCAGGATGCAATGCCCAGCCCAATAAAATGTATGCATTCTCGTCGTGTGGTGATACTACATTTATAATTGGGCGATCTGAGCGGGCAGACCTCCTTCTTTGAGTCACCTGCACCATGCTGTGGTCCCATGCAGACATTGCCCCCCTTAAGGAACCAAAGTCCACCAATAGTTGAATCTAGCGCTATCTGACGTGCCCCAAGAAAGAATACAACTGGATCCATTACCCCAGACACATAGAGGGCAATAGGTGCTCATTTCGGAAGATCAACCCAGGTGGCTCGGGTTGGGGGTCCCCGCGTGTCCGACTCGACAATGCTCCAGGCTCCCCGTAAATGATTCAGGTATAAAAGAGCTGCCATGTCCAGGCATTCTACTGATTTTTAACACCATTATGCAAACTCCCTCAAAAGCGGAGCCGTCTAAACTGTCACCAAACAAGAGACCTTGATTGTCACTCCACTTGTATCTGTCTACGGTGAGTCACCATGAGCTTCAAGACATTTAACTTATCGGTGTCATATTGATCAATTCGAAGGCTGACCTGTTCCTCATCTCCATGAAAAGAAAAGATGCACCTTCTAGGCCAGACTGAACGAGAGTCAGGTGATGGGTATTGTGACACACCCTCACCTTGCAATAGCTCTGCCCAGGAGTCCCCTAAGCTGGTACCTGATACAGGGCCGACTGTTGACCATAAGCCTATCCAACCTTGGAAAACTTTCCTTTCTGAGCCAGTGGTGAAACCAGTCGACCCTTGCAAGACTGGCCGTGTTCGATGGGTAGCTGAGGCTTGTGCAATCGGAGGCGGAGGTGGCTAATTGCGAAGGTCTTGTTGAGATGCTTGGGCAAATGTCTAAGAGACTACGAGTTTGCACAGATTTAAATTGTCTCACCTGATGAAAATATCTGCAATTTGTAATCGCAGTTTGGACTGGTATTCACGAAAGTTCCCTCTTCATCACCGGAGAGCAATATGTACCAGTGACTCCGTACCATGTTTTGTAACCAAGAGGTTCCATGTACTGCCAATCCTGCAATGAACATAAGGAGAAACCAAAAGGCCAGTAAACGTGACTGTTGAAAACAAGCATGACCCTCTGCACCCGTGCCTAGCAGTTCTTCAATAGTCTAGATCCTCACCATTTACGCAGGTGACTTTGCAGCTCTGTACGAACTTTGCTGGTTTTCTCGAAATCGTTTCTTGAAATCGTGTTTCATTCCTCCACATTGGCAGATAGACGTCTATGCTGAGGATCAATGCCCGCGGATTCCTAGCAGCTGACTGGGTAACACAGATCATTACAGGCCACAGGGCGAGACACGTGCGACCGGTGTGCAAAGCCACTGTGTTTACACAGTGTGCCAACCCTGCCACGCAATCCCAGTGATTGCCTCTTTCCGGCTGCATGGAGTTTGTAACTTATACATCTGTCCACCCACCTTCCAGGACGCCAACAGTGGAGGATTAGCTAAGCTCTAGCCCAACCATATTGGGCATAGCGCTCTGAATTCGAGCTTGTGATTCGTTAGATGCTTAGGTAATCCTCCACTGTTGCCGTCCTGGCCCTTGGTCGGATACCGCCCACGGTTTAAGGGCAGGGGCAAAGCTTGCCCATGCAGACGATGCCTGGGCTGAAATTGGGTTGTCTCGACATCATTCATTCTCTTTAAAGCTTCGAAAGCTGGATGTCTGGACTGCCGAAAAGGTTGTTTGGCCGGTTGACCGAGACCCCTGCCATCACCATGCAACGCCCGCTTCGCAATGGTCTGCCCGTCATGATTGACATGACACTGGAGGATCTCCAACGCGCCTTCGAAAATGGAAGCCTTTCTTGTGTGGACCTTGTTCGGGTGTATCTCAAGCGAATCGAAGAGGTCAACAAGCAGGTGAAGGCTGTCGCAGAGCTCGATCCGACTGTCCTCAACCAGGCCAGGATCCTTGACGAGGAGCGTGCATCAGGAAGACCTCGCGGGTAAATATCGGCACAGCGTCTCATGCTTCTGAGCAGATTGTTGACAACGGTGCCTTAGACCACTTCACGGGGTGCCTGTGCTAATCAAGAACCAAATTGCGACTTACAATCTGAACAACACATCTGGATCTACCGCTCTGCTGGGCGCCCAGACCGGAAGGGACTCATCACTGGTCACAAGGCTTCGGAATGCTGGCGTCGTCATTTTGGGCACAGCCAACCTCACACAATGGGGAAACAGCAGAGACCCTAAGCAAGGCAACGGCTAGAGCGCGGATGCTGGCCAGACGCTCGGTGTCTATTTCCCAAACCAGGACCCTTGGGGCAGCAGCAGTGGTTCAGCAATCGGCACAGCAATTGGCCTGTCATTTGCAGCCCTGGGCACAGAGGTGCGTCCATGGTTCTCCCTTCCATATTCAACCCCAGGGTTTCCAAACAAGTCTTCATCCCCTTCGCTGTGCATCACCTGTTTAGACTTTTCACGGCATGCCTCAAGGAGTATGGACCACGATACTGAACAGGCAACTTGCGCAGGCTGAAGGCAGCATAGTCTGTGCCGCCGAGAGAAGCAACCTCTGCGGTCTGAAGCCAACCATAGGCCTCGTCAGCCGGGACCTCGTCATGGTATCGAAACGATTGGGTTCTGTTGGGCCTCTTGCACGGTGCGTCAAAGATATCGCAGGAATTCTGGGAGTCATCGCAGGGAAATGTGAGCGTGACCCAGGCACCAATTCGATTCCATTCAGGCAAATTCCGGATTATTCGGCATTTTGTCGTGTCGATGGCCTACGAGGAGCTCGGATCGGGATACCACGACATGCTCTTCGCGGGTCTCCTCCAGTTGCCGAACTAACGCCCGTGGTTGCAAGTGCCTTTGAGACCGCGCTCGAGACGCTTCGCGAAGCCGGAGCTATCATCGTCGAAAATACGGAATTCGAGGCATTTGATGAGACACTAGAAAGCAAGTGTCCAAATCTTGTCAAGTCATCTGACTTGAAAGCAACAATTAAAAGCTACTTCGGAGGTTTGATGCTCAATCCTTCGGGTGTGGAGAACATCCACGACCTGATCAGATACACCCACATGGATTCACGCGAGGACTACCCTTCACGGGGTACAAGCACCCTTGAGAACGCTGCCGAGGCGATTGATGACCAGAATAGCAGCGAATTTCAGGCCGCATTGGATTATGTCCGGTATCTCGCCAATGAGGGAGGAGTCGGTGGTACGTTGAAGAGGCATGAGTTAGATGCGATTATTCTGCCTACCTGTGTTGCTCCAATAATGCCAGCCATCGGAGGTTACCCCATACTGAGTGTTCCATTGGGGTTTTATCCCGAGCAGACCGAGATCAAATGGAATCCTCGTCACGAGATGATTGAACGGGGACCCGGTCTTCCGTGAGTTGACAGACTGTACCAACCAAGGAAATGATGAGTGACACTAATAGTCTCAGATTTGGCTTGTCCTTCATCACTGGACGATTCGAAGAGGATAAGCTGATCCAATACGCCTACGACTTCGAGCAGAGAACAGAAGTTTGGCAGCAAAAACGGCCCATCATCCTCCCATCAACCGAGCTCCCGGTCTCTTCGAGGACTGGTTGTGCGTTGTTGTAATCCAACTACCACAGCAGAGGATACTGCTAGGAAATGGTGTTGAATGTCGGGGAAAACTTCAACACTCCAGTGGATTTGTGGTTGGAATTGCCCACCGGGATGAAAATGCTTTGCCATCTGATTTGGTAACAGAAGACATGGAAATCTGTGATTGGGAGACTCTACCTTCTTTTCTCATCATTGCCTACCGAAACCTGATAGGCATACTTTCCTCGTAGTCATTCAAGCAGTCACCACGTTTTTCTGAACCAAGTTCTTTGAGAATAAACGCCGCTTTCTCACGAGTCTCATCAGCCCTTTTTGAATATCCCGTAGCCTTGTAAATGCATGAGAGCCTGAAGAGAGACCTCGCTAGGTGGTTCCGCGCTTCTGGAATGGAATCGAATGCTTTGGTACTTTCCTCAAGTAATTCTCTATGCCTTCGATAAGCAACACTGTTGAAACTTGACAGCTGATCAACTCAATGGGAGCAAATATCTTTCAACTTACATTGCAGTCTTGTGATCTCCCACTAGATCGGACACATCGGCTGTATGGTAGAACGAGACACAGGTATAGTAGTGGTTACTCATTATCTTGCGCCGTACTCTGAGGACTCGGGTGTGTATCACAGAAGCTTCAGAGTATTCCTTTTGGGCAGTTCTCAACTTCGCAAGAAAGAAAAGCGCCCTGACGAAGTTTAGTACAACAATGATGTGGTGTTCACGCTCCGTGTTGGAATATTACTTACTGATTGTACCCGAAGCCCTCATCATCCTCGCATTGTCGGTACCTGGCAATCGACCGCTGTATAGTTACCTCGGCCTCCTTGAGATCTCCATTGTGGATCAAATAGCTAGTGAAATTGCAGTCATGCAGAGCCAGGTCGCTGATATGGCCTGGATGGTATTTCTCCCGATGCTCCCGACCACGGGTAAAGTAATCCCGGCAGTTTTCCATGTCACGTAGCTCGCCATATGCTGCTCCCAGATTGCAAAGGTTCTGACCGACTAGAAAATGTTCTTCACCATGCATCTTTCTTCTCAGAGCCAAATTCTCCTCCCATATACCCATGGCATCCTTCTGAAAATTCTGGTGATGGTAGATGAGCGCTCTTATGCTCCTGGTCGACGCACGGAGTGCGATGTTTTCGCTGCACACATCCTCTGCGGTCCCAAGAAGGAGTTTCGCTCTCTCGAACTGGCCGGTCTCATAGAGATACCTAGAATGGTCAGAGTGCTGTAATGATTGGAGGGTATTGGGATTGCTTACCACGAAGTATCTGACAATAACTGAGGAAACACCGAACCTGTTTCCAGAGAGACTTTGTGCTTCTGATAGATTTCGTCCAAGTTCCAGACATGCGGAAGACATCTCTGTGCCAAATGCCACTTGTCGCTCTTGTAAGCGTTCGGTACCAGAGCCGACGTCACCTGGGGAAAGGCTCTTTGAACAACTGTCACAGCATCCTCGAACCTGTTGCAAATCTCGCCTTTCTTCATGGAATCCAACACAACCGCTTGAATCAAGCGATGTATTCGAAGGTCACCTGTCTCTGTATCGCTTTGCAATAAGGCGCCTCTTTCAAGGGCTCTTTTTGCTTCCAGAAAGCTTGCAAGGTTCGTCAGAGAGCGTGTCATAGAACGCGGGTGTTCGATGGCTGTTGAATGAGAGACTTACTCAATCTCATCCTGTATCAATGTCAGATCAGGCCTTTCGTGGTCATTATAACCTGGTTCACTGGTGAAGAAGGACATTGGGATGTGGTCAGGCTGGAGGAAAGCAACTATTTCTTCCAGAATCTTGGTTTCCTCCTCGATATTCTGGAGAAACAGTAGCCATATGTTCGTGAGGGTGTCCTGGTAGTCTTGATAATCCGGGAGATCAACGTGCGAGCGATGAATCTTTTTCCAGCGTTTTCTGTAAAGTGGAAGGAAGTTCCGGAGTCCCGCCCCATTTTCCAAGATATATGAAGCAATTTGCGTGACCGCGAGTGGAAGTCCACCCAACTCCTTACCAATCTCTTGGGCCGCTGCAATGTTTTCTTGGCTTCTAGGCACACCCGGACCTAGAATGGAGAGCATCAACTCTGCAGTGTCTTCAAAATTCAAGGGTTCGACACGCCAGCGATGGGAGATGGCGGTGCCCCCGATGGCGTGGTTTCGTGAAGTGACAATCGTGGCGCAACCAGGCTTTGCCTGGGGCCAATAGCTCTCAATATCCTTCCATGCTGAAACATTGTCAAATATGACCACCCAACGATTGTTTTCTGTAGTTCCATACGTTCGATTGTCAGATGTGCCTCTTTTTACCAATACCCAGGCTAGAAGCCAAGCGGCCAGGAACTCACCAGAGGACGCCAGCCACTGACGCAGCTCCTTCTTGGCCCGAGGCCTAAGCTCTGCTGGGTGAGTGCCTTCTGGCAGAATACCAAGCTCAGTGGTGATACGGATCACATCTTGATCAATCTTGTCAGGCCCCGCGGCAGTGATCCATAACACCGGGAAATACTGGCGAGGAACATGGTTTTTACAGGCATATGCCAGGTGAAGTGCAAGGGATGTTTTGCCTGCACCGGGAAAGCCAGAGATAGCGATCGATGTAAAGACTTCGCTGTTTCTGCACTCTTCAAGATATTTCTGCAAAGCTGACAGATCGCGCGCTCGACCCTCAAAGAACTGGTTCAGAATTTGAGGTATGCAGTCCGTGGGGGTGGAAGATGATTTGTTGCGTTCCAGGTTCATCTGTGCCATCATCTCCTTCAGCTGTCGGCCCTCTTGATCAATCAGGTCTGGGAGCTTTCGGCTCCTCCACTCGTCATCGATTTTCTTCGAGTGAGATGCAATTGACGTCTTCGTCTGTGCTGAGTCTTTTATCAAGGTATCCCACTGTTGCTTGACATATTGGGCTAGGCCCAGCACCTGTCAGTGTCATGGCAAAATCGACCGTGCGTGACTACATCCAGGATCAATTCCGAATCACTTGAGACAGCTCACCGTGGTTGTTGCTGTGGAAGAAGCGAATTATTCTGCCGCAGAAAAGCACAAGCTCTGAATAAATTTCTTGAATGAGAGGCCCGAGCACTGTTCCGCGGTAGAGCCCCTCTTCCAGATCATTCATGTGCTGTGGAAGCTCGGCGACACAATCCTCAATGAATTTTAAGGGGTCGTGGCTTGAGGAGAGATGAGCTGGGAGGAGCATCCCGGTATGACACAAGGATCTCAGACAGATACTCTGATACCTCCCATTGCTGTATCCAGCTAGAGTGAGCATGATCTGCATCCGAATCTGCTGCGCAACTATATCTCAAGAAAGTTAGGCACCTTAAGAACAGCTTCCGATAATTCAATGCGGTTGCAGACAGGATGAAGGAAGAGGTGTTGTTTTACAGACCTGTGAAGTATTGACTGCAGTCCGTCATTTCCATCCATTGTTGGCGGGCCAGTTGTCAGGCTCCCCAAGCAATAGCTAGGGAATTGAAATATGTACAGAATCCTCTGCTCGATATCCAAGAATAGATGGGATGGTAGGTGGTCTGTCCACCTCACCTTGAGTTTACCAATAGACGCTAGGAAGTATATGTTGAAGGTGTCTGAAGACAACATGGTTTGCTTTCTAGTTGCTGTTGTTGTGGCTGGTTCATCAGCCCGGGCATGGAGTTCATGTTCTCTCGGCGGCAGAAACATTCCAAAACCCTTGAGAAAGTACATCAGTTTTTTCTTCGAATCAGCGTGTGGCCTTGACAGCGCCAAGTATTGTGTGTCGTGGATAAGGTGATCCTGAGATATCCTGAAGACAGATTCTGATTTTCCAACAACTGGATCATATAACAAAGTCAGCCATCCAAAGATGGCGAAGACGGTGTTCAACTTTCTCGCTGTTATTGGAGGAGGACCTCGAAAATTCGAAGATCCGCTTGCATTCGGATCGTCCTGAGGTTCAATGCTTCGTGCAAGCATCTCCAGGGTCATCTGAGGGCTGGCTCTAATTTTCTTCGCAAGTTGGCCAAGTACCTTGAGTTGATTTACTCTATCGGTACCACCGACGGATGTAGATGGGACTGGGTCGTCCAAGAATTCAAGTTCGCAGGAAGCAAGCCGAGTGCGAATCCACGGGATATACCACACATGAATCTTGTCGATGCTTCCAGGGAAAATGCCATGCAAGATTTCTGGAGCAGTGAAGCGTTTAGACCAGACCAGGGCTCAGTTTTGAAAAGATCTTACCTGAAATCTCCGCATGCTGACCTGCATTCTCTGTTGATCTGCCTCTCAAAGATTTCAGTCTGAAGGACGGCGACATTGTACAGAAGTATTAGAGCTCCAATGATAGCTAATCAACCTCGTAGCAACATGAGAGGGGCACAAAAGCTAGCGCAATGAAAATCATTATTTGCATGTGCTAGCCATGCCACTTTTCGCCCAGCAAGTCATTCAATTTAAAAAGCTCTCAGGCCATGTCATACAGAATTCGGGCCCTTTGCCACCCATGTGTTCCTCGAGGTACACCTTCGTAGTGCTCCATGTGGTTGCACAAGACGGGGCTGGGAAAAGCGTACAATACTCACGAGATCTGCCTTCTTGGGTGCCAAGTTGCACAACTCATACCGCGACATTGCCTCGGTGAGGCTCCAAGTAAGCCTTCGATCGCTTTGGTGGCCTGATGTGAGCATGCAAACACTGTTTACTGTGTATCTTGGAGGCGGATACTGTGTTTCAAACAAGGCCGTTTGCAGGGTGCAGAAGATAAGCTCCATGTAGCCAATCAAACCACGTCCTTGCCCCCCATGACGGTGTGATTTGCCACGCTATTGCTGCAGACGTAAGAGCCGAACATCCATCACCCAAAGCCTGAGTAGGACGAAGTTTCCACGTCCAACGCCGGTCAGGAGCCGAGGCAGATCTCTTCGGAGGTATCTGTACTCCTTTGGGCTGATCTGATGCTGCTGAGCTAGGTATTTTAATAAGTGTGCCCACTACTACCGAAGTCCCCGTCTCAATGCGCCCTCCGACCCACCATGACCAAGGACCACGAAGAATGCGATCTCGCAACAAGGTCTCGCAGAGTCTCACTTGGTTTTTACTGACAGTTCTGTTTATATTCTCGACGAAATCTTTGCTTCAAATCTGGAATCGGAGCATGTCATCGGAAGGACAAGCCCAGTTTGCCGAGCCGACCTTGCGCCCCGCTGCCATAGAGGTCTTCGGAGAAGCTAAGAAGATGAGCCCACGCACAGCCCTTATCATTGGTACTGCCGTGAATTGATTTATAGCGCAACTGGATGGTGCACCAATACTGATCTTTATTCACCAAGCAAGGCGCCAAGCAAGGAATTGGATTCCATCTTGCAAAGAAACTCCATGCCCGCGGATGGATGATTTACGGGTCGGTGAGGTCTTTGAAGAATGACGAGGACGCAATCAAAAAGGTATGACCGCTCAAATCAGTATTAAATATGGCAATGACTCACTCTGCGTAGTCAGGATTGGAAGATTTTGCCACCGAAATCTTCGAGGTCGACGTCCTGGATGAGGAGACCATCCAGTCGGCGGCATCGAAGTTCGGAGAGAAACGCCTCGACCTCTTGATCCATTGTGCCGGTGAGCCAAGTCAACCCCTGCTCCCCACCCGTCTCTGTTTAGACAAGTGATTGACCAGACCTCACCCTTTGTCAGGGCTTGGGCCGAACCCTGATGCCACATGGGATCACACAGCTAATATTCTCATGGAGAAATTTCGTGTCAATACAGTGGTAAGTCTGAATACATGCTCATTTCCCCTCCACGTGTGCCCTTTACTTTCCGACGCTTGTGATATCTCAAGCTGACAATATGGAAACTAGGGACCTTATCTGACCGCCAAACACTTCTTTCCGGCCTTGAAGCGGAGCGACGCGGGCAAGATAATTAACATGGCATCCAACATGGGTTCTCTGTCTTCTAGAGATGGTGAGTCATAATCAAGCGCAGGAAATTTGAAGTTTGAGTCAGAATCTGACTTTTCAAACCAGACAATCGTCGCGGTGGCTCTCTGGGATATCGGCTTTCGAAGACAGCTCTGAATCAACTCACTGTCTCTTTGAGCCGGGCATTCCAACACCAGGAGACAACATCACAATCCATAGTATACACCCTGGCTGGATTCCCACTTCAATGACGGGGTTCACAGGCCCTGATGATATGGACGTACAAACAGATTTGGTGGTGGATACTATTGAGAAATTGGGTTCAGAGGAGACTGGATGCTTTGTGAAGGCCAATGGGGAGGACTTTCCTTGGTAGATATTGCCGTAACAGGCATGACTCGTCCTGCTCATTGCACCATGAGAACAGAAAAGACTCCACATTTTTTAATATCTTCGTACAGAGTTGCGGTAGAGGAAGACAGCCTTTGAAGAAAAGGCAATGCAGGTGATCAAATTTGATCACTAATCCTATCAATTGCTTTAGACGTTTCAACGTCTGTTGAAGCTGCTTAGATATCTCCCGATCCTCTCCCATCGCATGTTTTTTGCGTGTTCTGTAAGCCCTACATGTAGGTAGTAAGGTAATTGACGAGAAAATCCTTAAGTACTTATGTAGGACACAAGCACCATTGCCTAATAACGGTGTCTCCAACCTACAAATTTAATTATAGATTATTTTTATTCTTTAAGTTTCTCTACTAAGTTGAAACAACAATAAGTATTTTATAAGAATAAGAAATAACGTGTCTTATCAACAATAATAGTAAGATTTACTATATAAAGGTTTAAATAATAACTTTTTAATCTTTTATAAAACTAATATTTTGTTAAATGCTACTATTTTATATAATTAAAAAACCCCTCCTGGGTATGAGGGTAAAAGACCTATAATTGTGTGTTTTTAACTAATTTATATTCAACTATATGATATTTCTACAATAAGGTTTCAAATGTTAAATATTGTTAAAGAAACGCTTTCCATCCTCAGCTGTCCTCTTTCCTCTCTTTAACTTATTGTTTTTAATCGTTGTTTTAAGAGTAATAAGCTAGTCTATTTATTTAAAATAGTCCTTAAACTTCTCCAAGGTGGCAACAAATACGTCAATCTATTTAGTTATACAAGGTTTCTTGTTGTTATGCTCCTTTGCCTTTATAAATAATATCCTTGTATCGGCACAGACTTACTTGTAGTAATTAAAGTCTATTTCTGTAGCTGCAGAGCTGTAAGGTCTACGCATCTAGACAATAGAATGTAGTTGCCTTACCTGGGTCTCAGACATATACACTGGTTCAAGCTTGACTAGCAGTTATCTCAGCTTTGCACGGCAGGCTAAATAATTGCTTTTGTATGGTCTTGCAATACAGCAGAACAAGGTTGTATTGCTTGGTTTTGCCAGATAGGTGTATTTGCAGAGCAGAGCCAGAACCTATACGTGTCCCACAAGATCGGGGCAATAGCTGCTTTTATTATCGCCCATTTTGGCCAACTTAAAGGCCTGAGTCACACGGCAATGGCACTTTTACATAGTGCTTAACGGCGTCAGACTAGCTCGCAGCCCGCGATAGCTTTAACCCCAACAGGCTAACGGCTTATCAATAGCACCGGCACAAACAGACTAGGCACGGCCCAACGCTACGGCTTCTAACACAAAATAGCGGGCGGCTTCTAACTACAGACAGGTTTGCAAAAAATTACAAAGTTACTATAAAAAGTCCTACATAGCAAAAATTACTGTTTTTTTTTTAATTATGTCTTGTCCTTCTAGGACACTAACTATAGTTTCCAGCTAAATAGAGAAACTCAAATAAATACAAATAGTTGATATAATTAAAAAACTATTTTTTTATAGGTATTATTACTAATATATTTAAGTTTAAAAGAAGACTTTTTAAAGTTAAATACTTAAAAAATATTAATTTAATAGTAAATAAACTTATTAAAGTTTTTTTTAATATCTAAATTTGTTAAACAGAAACGCTTATATAGGCGCTATATATAAAGAGTTACCCTAGACTTGGCACTAGATTTCCTCTAAGTACCCATAGGGCGTACGCACTAAAAGATAAGTTTAGTAGCCGTAAGTTAATTTTTTAGGCTATTTTAAGACCCTAACTTTATACCTCTACATTACTCTTATTTCTTACCCAAAAAGCATGTAACTTAGATCATTGAATAGTCTGATTTCTAAAGTTTATCTATATTTAGTTTGGTTACTATTAGGGTTAGGGTTGGCTAGCTATTTAAAGCTAAAGATAGTAAGTCTAAGGGCTAAATTTTCCGGCCCCTCTATTTATGCACCAGAGCCAACCCTTATATGCCTACAGGTAAGACAATATTAGAGGGACTGTAAAGAGGGCTAACAGAAGCCTACTTAAATTTAATATAAAGTTGTCTAAACTACTCTTAAGCGTCTTAACAAGGCCTCTAGGCACCCTACTACTATCTAATACCTATTTAATTTACTAACCTTTAGATTACTAGTAGCTACTTACTAAGCTAATAGCTTAGATATAGACTCTATTTAGCTATATAGATATAAAATCTACTGATTTTATAGATTTAAATACTTTAAAAAAGGCTTAGCCTCCTAGAAATTAAAGGTAGACCCCTTTATAAAGGCCCTAAAAGCTATATTAAATAGCTAGCTAGTAGGGAAAAATACCTAGAAATAAATATTTAAGAAAAAGATATCTACTAAAAAGTATAATATATAGTCTCTTATAGCATAGTTATATATTTCCATAGTGTTTATTCTATAGAAATATTTAATAATAAATCTATTTTATAGAAATCTATAGTAAGTATAACCCTTTAACTTATAGTCTTGTCTATAAAACTCTCTCTTATAAAAAATGCTAGTAAAGTAGTTGCAAATATAAAAAATAATATCTTAGACACTCTATATATTAAAAGTTATAGGTTTAAATTACCTATAGAGTAAAAATAGCTCCTTTTTTTACAGTTATTTCTAAGCTTTATAGGCCTAAACTAGTATTTTTTTTAAACTTTTTAATAGTCTGCTAATTAGCCCTAAAGAGCGCTATAACATACAGAAAGGTAAGCTTTTTAAGGCCTAATTTAATAAAGTTTCGAAAACCTTTAGAGCACTAACTACTAAAAGCCAGGCTTATAACCTCTAAAGGTTAGTAGATTAAATAGGTTAGATAGCAGTAGGGTATACTAAAGGTCTTATTAAAATGCTTAAGAGTGGTTTAGACAACTTTATATTAAATTTAAGTGGGCTTCTATTAGCCCTCCTTACAGTTCCTCCAACATTGTCTTACCCGCGGGCACGCATGGGTTGGCTCCGGTATACAGATAGGGAGGCCGGAAAATTCGGCCCTCAGACCTACTATCTTTGGCTTTAAATAGCTAGCCAACCCTAACCCTAACAGTAACCAAACTAAATACAGATAAACTTTAGAAATCAGGCTATCTAATGATCTAAGTTACATGCTTTTTGGGTAAGAAATAAGAGTAATGTAGAGGTATAAAGTTAGGGTCTTAAAATAGCCTAAAAAATTAACTTACGGCTACTAAACTTATCTTTTAGTGCGTACGCCACTAGCACTAAGGTCTAGGGTAACTCCTTACGTGCAGTGCCCACGCCTACTAATAAGCGTTTCCGTTTAACAAAACTAAATAGAAATAAACTTTAGAAATTAAACTATTTAATAAACTAAGTTATATACTTTTTAAGTAAGGAATAGGAGTGATATAAAGATATAAAATTATGGTCTTAAAATAGGCTAAAAAATTAACTTATAAATACTAAACTTAATTTTCGGCATATATACAATACTAGCATATAGCTAAAATTAAGTATTTTTATTTAATACTCTTTTTATTAAAGACATAAGCTTATAAATAGGCTTATAGCATTTAACCCTTATTTTAATAAAAATATAAGACAAAAGAAAGTAAAGAAAAGCCTCTTATAGAAAAATATTTAACTATTACTAAAAGAATAGTAGCTAGAAGGCCCTATAGGTTCTCTTTTACTCTACTAACTCTACTAGACTAAGCTGGCCTAAAAATATCTAAAAAAAAATTAGGTATTAGTAAGGCTTTAATTAGCTTATTTACTACTATTTTATTAGTCTCTAGATATTTAACCTCAAGGATCTTCTTTTAAACTTTAGCATATAAATAGTAGTATCTAAGTAATATATATTAGTTTTTTTAATAATATAAATGGTCTTTAGTAATAAAGATAGTATCTATATTATTTTTATAAAAAATAATAGGCATTAAAATAGGCCTATTTAGCTCTATATAAAGCCTATAAAGCTACTAGATTTCCTTAGTAGCCTTTATAAGCATTATTAACTTAACCTTTAGTATAAATAATGCTATAATATTTTCTTGCTTTAATTTAAGATAAATATATATCTATAGGTTAATTTAAAA
>JAJTUP010000147.1:0-86467 GCA_021399435.1 Diaporthe sp. PMI_573
TCCCCCTACCTTAACCTTTCTACTAGCCTCTCCGATTTTATTACCTATTCGGAATTCTTTTCGGCCTTTTAAGCTGCCTTTAACGACCTAGATGCCTTTAGTACTACTGAAAGAGACCTATAGGCTCTAAAACAGGAAACCTCTTGCTTGGCCTATTATTTAAAATTTGTCCCCCTTGTCTTTATTCTTAGCTAGACCTCTAATATGGTAAAAATTACTTACTTCTATAGAGGTCTAAAAGAGAACCTTAAGGACCTTCTGGTTAGCCAAGACATGCCTCTAGATTTTTCTTTTTATGCAAATAAGTGTATTTCTCTAGATAACGACCTCTTTACCCACCAGAAGGAAAAAAAAAGAATTTAGCCCCTGGTTTTGGCTCCCAACCTACCTACTATTTACCCTACTACCCCTGTTTTACCCTCTAGCCCTATAGAACTCGACTCTATCTAGAGGAAGGCCTACTGTAGGGCTAATAATCTCTGTATCTACTATAGCCAGCCTGGCCACTTTGTTTAGGGACTGCCCTTATCTGGGAGAAAGAAATTCTTAAATATTTCTTATGCTTTTACCTCGGTCCTCCTAGCTTCTCTGCCTCTAAATTTGACTCTTACCGCTACCTCTACTTTTTTGATAGCTCTTATTCTCTATAATATGGGAAAAGAGAGCGGGTAGATAGCCTATAGCCTATTTTACCCGCTTCTATTAGCTGTCGGAATTATTTTTTAGCTCTTGAATTAGATCCGACCCAGCTACAGCCTATTCTACAGCCTGATTTACACCTAACCTTCTCGACCTCCTATAGGCTACCATTAGTAGAGGATTTAATTAATAGCGATACCAAAAAATCCTTCGAAAATTCCTCTATATACGACCTAGAGGACGACCTTAACTCTGATGGATTGACGGAGGAACCAGAAGGACCGTTTTCCGACCCCCTGGGGGCCCAGACGCCCCCTGTAAGGCCCCTGAAGCCTAAGCCCTATAGGCCTACACAGGCCATTTTCGACCCCCTGTTCCCCGAATCCCCCCCTAGGCCTGAAGCCCCTGTAACTTTAGCCATTGCAGGGGGCCCCAGCAGCTCTAGCAACCCCGCAGGGGCCCCCTCTTAGAATTTAACCTACAGCACGCCCGTTTTTCAGCCATTTTTAACCCCGTTTTCTACATTTAGCATACCTGATTTTTAGCCTATTTTAGCCCCTACCTTAACCTAATTTATTTACTCTTTAAACCTTGGAAATAAGGCCCCCCTCGTCCTTCCTGCTACCTTTTCTAGAACTTCTAGATCTATTATAGTTGATTTAGGAGCTACCTCTTGTTTTATTAACTTTGACTTTGCCCTTTCTTAGAAATTCTCCCTTTAGAAGAAAACTTACCCTGAAGCCCTCTTAGTAGTGGATGGAAGGAAGTCTTTTGCTAGAGATATTCTTTATAAAGTTGATATTTGTCTTTAGATTAACCAGTACCTTGAAACTTTAATTTTTTAAATTATAAAGATCTTAGGCTATTTAGCTATTTTAGGGTATTTATGGCTCTCTTATTACAACCCTACTATAGACTAGAAAAATAGCTCTATTTCTTTTACCTTAGATATCTACCAGCTCTCCTGTTTACCCTCTCGCCTCTTGACTTTACCCTTAAAATCTTTGACTATTATTTTAACCTTAGAACTCTAGACTTTAGCTTTTTCTTTAAACAACCCTATTGTGGCCTAGATTTTCAGTATAGCCCTTTTTTGATTTACTAAAAGAGATAGGTCCTAGATCTATAGAGTATCTATTTAAGAGATCTAGGACTATCTCTCTTTAAAAGAGAAATCTCTTAAGGAAGAAGAAGAATTCCTTTAATCTATAATACCCTCTTAATTTTACGACCTTCTACCCCTATTTTGAAAAAAGGATGCTAAAAGACTCCCTCCTTACCAGGGCCCCCTCGACTGCCCTATTAACTTTAAGGAGGGTAAATTAGCTTCCTTTAGCCCTCTTTACCCTATGTCAGACCTTGAATTATAGGCCCTTTAGGCCTATTTAGACAATAACCTTTAAAAAGGCTATATTAAGCCTTTCTCTTCTTTAGCAGCCTCCCTGGTTTTATTTATTAGAAAACCAGGAGGAGGCCTTTGATTTTACGTCAACTATAGGGCCCTAAACACTATTACTAAGCGTAATAAAACCCTTCTTTTCCTTATTGATGATTTCCTTTGACGGCTCTTAAAAGCTAAAATCTTTTCTTGATTAGACCTCTGGTAGGGGTTTAATTAAATTTAAATTTAACAGGGCCACGAGCTTCTTATAGCCTTCTGAACCTATTACAGCCTTTTTGAATATATAGTAATGCCCTTTAGGCTTATTAATACTCCAGCCGTTTTTTAGTCTTTTATTAACTACGTCCTTTGAGAATTTCTTAACATCTTTTATATTGTTTATATAGACGATATTTTTATTTTCTTAGATTTAAAGGAAGAATATACCTAGTACCTCTAGGCTATTCTTGAAAAATTAGTTAAAGTAGGCTTATTTGTTAAAGGAGAAAAATGCGATTTTTTTACTACCTTGACTTTTTTTCTTAGCTTTATTGTCTCTCTAGAGGGCCTATCTATGGATTTGACTAAAGTGGCTACTATTTAAGACTAGGAGCCTCCTTTTTTAGTCAAAGAACTTTAGTCTTTTCTTAGATTTGCTAACTTTTACTAGAGATTTATTAAAGGCTATTTAATTATCTACCAGCCCCTATTTTTATTACTTTGAAAAAACCAGCCTTTTGTTTAGAATTCTATCCAATAGCTTGCTTTTGAGAGATTAAAATCTCTATTTACTTTAGAATCTATTCTTTACTACTTTGACTCTACTCTAGACTTGATTTTAGAGATAGATGCCTCTAATGACGTCATTTTAGCCATTTTTTCTCAATAGGTACTCTATAATAGGAAACGCCTCCTATATCCTATTGTCTATAGGTCTAGAAAGCTTTCTGAAGCTAAAAAGAACTATGGGATAGGGGATAAAGAGATGTTAGCTATTGTAGATACCCTATTTGAATATTATCTATATACCAAGTCTCTTTCTAGCCCTCTTTTAGTTCTTACCAATCACTTAAATCTCTCTACCTTTGCTTTAAAAAAAGTCTTAAATAGACAATAGGCCCGATGGGCTAACAAACTTTCAGGGATAAATTTTATTATTACTTTTTACCCTAAGGAATTAAATACTCAAGTTAATATCCTTATTTAAAGGCCCTAAGACTAAAAGGAGGGTATATTAGCTATAGCCCTTAAAAAAACTATATTACTGCCTGAAAAGATAGTATATCTAAGGGCTATAGCTACTTTAACCTTCTTAGAATTTAAATCTATTTTCGACCTTTTAGCTATTTGTTTAGCCCTTTCTTTAGACCCCTTTTTTAAGGAAATTTGTCTACTTCTCAAAAAACCTCCAAATTTAGCCTCTTAATACCTTGCTATTAACCTAGCTACTTGTTTACTTTAAGACGGCTTCCTTCTTATTCAAAATCTAGTTTATATACTAGAGAGTAACTTAAGAAGATAGGTTATTTCTTCTTAATACTCTTACCCGGCTGCTGGCTACCCTAGCGTTGCCTCTACCTTTAAATTAATTACTTGAGATTTCTAGTAGCTTTCTATTTAAAAAACTATTTAGCAGTATATTTAAAATTACTCTATTTGTTTTAAAATTAAGCCTTCCCGACTACCCCCCTTTAACTTTCTAAAATCTTTAGAAATTCCTTAAAAATGCTAGACTTCTATTTCTATAGATCTAATTACTAGCCTACCCCTTTTAAATTCTTTTAATATTATTATTGTTTTTATTAACCGACTCTTAAAAATAAGCCATTTTATGCCCTACAACACTACTCTAGATTCTAAAGGCTAGGCCCTACTATTTAGAGATAATATCTTTTGTCTTCACAGTCTTTCTTCTAAATTTATCTCTAATTAAGGTTTTATTTTTATTTCCAAATTTTCTAAAGCCCTATATAGGTTACTCGAAATTAAGTAGAATTTTTCTACTACAAACTACCTATAGTCTAATAGCTAAACAGAAGCTATTAATACCCTATTAAAACAATACCTTTAAGAGTATATATTCTATTAATAAGACGATTAGGTAGACTGGCTCTCTATAGCTAAATTTGCTTATAATAATTCTGTTTCTTTAGCAACCAAGATTTCGCCTTTTTTTACTAATTATAGCTTTTACCCTCGTTTTAACTCCCTACTTCCAGCCCTAGATTTAACCCTAGAAGAAGTAAAAAAATTTACTTCTTTATTTTCAGACCTCAAAAATTTTATTTATTTAGAAATCCGCCTGGCTCAGAAAGCCTATTCTAAGTAGGTAAATAAAAGTCAATAATTTGCTCCGAATTTTGCTCTAGGCTCTCGAGTATGGCTACTTTACTACCATATTTACACTATTAGGCCTTTTTAAAAGCTTGATTTTAAATACTTAGGGCCCTTTGAGATATCTTAGAAAATCTCTCCCTATACCTATAAACTCAAGCTTCCCTCTAGTATAAAAATATACCCAGTTTTTCACGTTTCTCTACTTAAACCCCTAGCCAAAGATCCTCTCCCTAACCAAGTTATTCCTCTACCCCCCCCTATTAAGGTTAAAGGAGAAGAGAAATTCTGGATAAAGGAAATTCTTAATTCTAGGATTAGAGGAAAGAAACACCAGTTCTTAGTCAGCTAGGTAGGCTATAATACACCTATCTGGAAACCTTTAGAAAATATCTCTAAGACCGAGGCCTATTCAAAGTACCTGGCCCGGTACCCTTACCAGCCCTAGATATTTATTTGTTTATTTATCCTTGTTTTTGTTTTAAATCAGCTCGTGAAACTCACTTTAGAAAGGAGGGCCTACTGTTATAAACAGCCTCCTTCAAACCCCCAGACCCCTTCAGCCTCCTTTAGCCCCTTCAAAGCCCTTCCAGCCTCCCTCAGCCCCTATCCGCCTCCTTCAAAAAGAATAGGCTATCTATACAAGCCTCTAGATATAAGTAGAGAAACCAGCTAGCCTAGCTTGGCAGAATCTTCTTATCGGAGTTATTCCTTCCGCCCTTTCCCATTTCTCTTTCTAGCCCCTGTTTTTCTCGAGTCATTATTCTCTCCGTCAGAGGAATATACCTCTCCGAAGGTCCGAACCTTCTATGTATATATACCTAGCCTTTTCCTCTTAGATAGATAATTAGTTCTCCAGTCAGATCAACTTTTTCCCTCCTACACCTAGCTTGCCTCCTCCTTCCTTAAATTTGTTCTCTGTAAGGTGTTAAAGAATATCTTGACTACAGCCTTACTATATCCCTCTACCCTTAGCCCTCTACCCTTAATCTAGGTGTTTTTAACATCTATTACTACTAAATATAGTAACTACTCTTATTCTAAGAGACAACTAGTTATATAGAATACCGAGTAAGTATAATTTTATTAATTTTAATCCTAATAGTAATAATAAAAACCTATTAGACTGGCTATAAAGTTATAAATAGATAATTATGGCTTTATTAGCCTTAATAGCCTTTACAGTATAAAGATATAGAATTCTACTACTAAAGTTTACTATATACTAGCGTGCAGGGATTGACTTACTTACTAACTAACCGCCTTAGAACTTTTATATACATAGGCATAGTACTAATAACATAAATTATTATAGATAACCTCGACTATAGACACGCCTCCAGCTCTTCGAGTATGCTGCTCGTCACTATCTAGGAACTTGGCAAAGCCGCGGGCCCTCTATTCATCGCGCCACTCTCTGAGCTCTAATTTCCTCAGGAGTCACCGCCATCGTTGGTGTGGTCGTCCTTCGCGAAACCAACCCTGCCGTGCTCCTGAAGTGGAAGACCAACAAACTGCGGAAGGAAACCGGCAAGCCTCATCTCCGCTCCAAGTTGGACATGGGGCTTCCCAAGAAAGAGATATTCATCCGCGCAATCGTGCGTCCCTCGAAGCTTCTCTTCCTTTCACCCATATGCGGTCTCGCCAGCTGTAAGCCACATGCATCATCTCGCTTTTTCCTTTCTTTTCCAGTCGCTAATCATCCAACGTACCCAGTATATAACGCTTTTGTCTATGCCATTATGTATCTCTTCTTCACCACTTTCACTTTCGTGTTCGAGGGAGAATACGGCTTCAGCCAGGGCACGGTGGGACTGACCTACATCGGCATGGGAATTGGCATGTTCGCCGGTATGATTCTTTACGGCATAACCTCGGACAAGATCATCAAGTATCTCGCCGCGAAGAACAGCCTCGATCAGCCTAAGCCCGAGCACCGTCTGCCCCTCGTCATGCTCGCGGCCCCATTCATCCCCGCGGGACTCTTCATCTACGGCTGGACTGTGGAATACCATGTCCACTGGGCCGTGCCGCTCCTGGGAACACTCCTAGTTGGCTTTGCTCTCACCATTATCATGGGATCCATCGCCAACTACATGATCGATACCTTCAACATATACGCTGGGGCCGCCATGGGCGCACTCGCCGTCTCACGTTCCGTGTTCGCCGGAACGTTCCCGCTGTTTGCCCTGCGCATGTACGGCTCCCTCGGCTGGGGTTGGGGGAACAGCTTGCTTGCCTTTATCGCGCTCGCTGGCTGCGCCATTCCGCCGTTGTTCTACATTTATGGCGAAGGGTTGAGGACAAACCCCAAGCACCAGGTTAAGCTCTAAGGCCCGTGAGGTCGCATCGTAGCCAGTCAATGAAAAGCCAGGGACGATCACGAATTTATCATGATTCATGACCAAGGAAGGGAATAGGATCAATAGAGGGAATCTGGACGCGTGGTACAAAAGTAGGGGCGCTCAGAAAAGATTGCTGTTTTGTAGTGCGGCTACAGTAGGATATTCACCATTAGGTGTCAGCCAGAATTGATCGTTGATTACGTTGCTGGTCGGGTGCATTATTCTGCCAGAGTCTCAGCCAATATCGCCAACCCGCTTCCAATAAGTTGAACGGTATCAAAGACATGGGACCCCTTATATATCTGCGCCCACAACAAAATGGTAGATCTCGCCAGGCCTCTGATTTGAACAACTTGGCTCTGACTGACTTCGTCCAACGAGTCCCCGAGCTCGGTTTCCCGTATCAAGCCCACGACAGCATCCACCAACCTGCGCTCATCAGCTCGCAATGCCTCTACACCCGACGCCTCGACACACTCCGATATTACGAGGAGCCACTGCGCCAGAAGAAACGCGCATTCCAAGTTGCACAATGCATGCTCGACGCCCCAGTCCATCGTCTGGGTCCGCGCTACAAATGCAATCCCGACCCTGACGGGGATGCTCAACGCGTGAATACACTGTAGCACGGCCCGATCTAGACGAGGTGACCTGTCCTCGGCCTTGATGGCACGTCCCGAGTGAAATGCCTCGGCTATCGTCCGGGGGTCTCGTACGAAGAGTAGCTGCCGGCTGGGGCCAAAGTTGGCGCTGAGTCGGATGTAGGCCAAGCGTAGGATGGCGGTCGAGTTGAATCCTAGGGGCCCCTTGGGAGACGATGGGTCCGTTGTGGACTCGTATGTTGACTCCCAGGACTCTTGCCAGGCACGGAGTGCTTGTTGCATTTTGTCCACGAGGTCGTCGCACAAAATACCCCTTGCGTCTGCAAGACATCCGGCCGCATTACGGGCAAGGAAGACCTGTTGGAGTAGACTGTGAATGAGAACATAATTTCCGAACGAGGAGAGAGCAGCTTCAATGTGGATCGTGTTTCCCGACAGCAACTCGTTGAGCCTCTCATGGAACGGCTTTGGCGTCATGTACGTGTCTCGTAAGGTAGACCACTCGGCAGCGCTTTGTGCCTGCCAGCTTGACGTACACCCAGGCAAGTTTATCGCGACCTCTTGGTTTAAGAGCAGCGGCGGCACGTTTAAGGCGACCGATTGCAGGTTGAGGAGGACGTAAGCGGCAAAAAGCGTCCTGCGTCGCTCTTCGTGCTTTATACCATCGCTCCATGACTGGTTCGGAGGTGGGGCCTCTTCAGGCACAGATATTTTGAACTCCCTGGCGAGCATCGCGACTCGGCTGGACATGGAGAGGGCATCGTGTGTCAACTCGTGATCGCCCCAAGACGCCAAGGCCATGAGTACTATCATAGCTTGCAACAGCTGCAGTGTACTGCCTTCTCCCTCCATTCTGGGTCTATTCAGAGCCGAACTAGCGGACGTGGGAGGCTCTTTGGGAACACTCAAGATACTAGGTCCTCCGTGTGAATCATCGGTCAGCCGATCCAGGGCAACACGGCTCCGTTCTCTTATGCGCCAAGATATCAGGACCTGCGCGTTGGCGTAGAGTTGGTAACCCATGGCAGGCTGGAAGCGATGCAGAGCGCCTACGGCGCACATCGAGAGGAGCAGCTCGGGGCTGATGGCCGCGGCTGAGAAGGTGACTGCGTGTAGGAACGGCATGTGGATTGCAAATCCACGGAAATAACCTTCGAGGAAGCGAGAAAGCGCGTGTCTGGATGGTACGGTGCAAGTACTTGGCAATACATTGTGAATATCGGCGAAATTGTTGAGTACCTGGGAATATTGTTCAGGCGAGATCTTCCAGGGCCTGATCGAATGGACCTGTCTCATTGTTTGAGCTTGCTGTGAATGGCTTCTAGGGCCATGTGCCGGGCCCACATGCAGGGGCATTACTTCGGGTCTCTCGGGCTCCATTGAAGGAAGTCTAGACGCAAAGCCTGACTCGAATTCAGTGTCTAGTCGGTCGGGCTGGTCCTGAGAGTTTGGAGGATGCGACCTATAAGGATTCTCTGGGGAGGCTTGCGAGACAATCTGGCCATTTTCAGGCTGGCTACTGTCCAGGGACTCCATGGGTAGGAAAGGGCTTAAAAATTGAGGGTCGTTCCATAAAGAGTCAAAGTCAAAGCCGTCCATCCCAGCTAGCAATTCCTGCGTGAATTGGTCCTGGAACGGTTCTGGAAAGGCGGCCCCAGGATCATGTAAAGCCGAATCGGTTACTTCATCAAAGGCATTGGCCTGGACCACATCTGGTTCCGCTATGCCGGGAGAGACATGCTTTGAAAGAGGCTCTGTTTGTTGCGATTCTAATCGGGCAGCTTGCGGTTCTTCCCGGAAATGATCCTCTGAAGGTGGAAGTGTGCTTGCTGATACTTCAATTGCGGATTGTTCCGGTATATCACGTGGACCACGGTCTTGGGCATCTGCATAGTGCTCGTTTTCATCGGCGTGAAAGATGCGCTGGTGTCTAGATAGAAGATCCCTATTTGAAGTATCAGCCCACATTCATCAATTTATCTGCTCGGTTGACTGTATGCATATCCCCTTATTTTCTCATCACTTGATATACCTTCGGGAGAATCGCCGACCACAGTCGCATAGAAATGGTTGCTCCCGAGTGTCTGCATAAAGATCTGGTGAGCGTTGCGTGAACAGCAAGGACTATCAAGTATACTCTTAAGCGCGATTTGCGGTGGAAGAGCAAGCATTGATGCGGAAATTAGAGATGGAATCATACGGGTGCGCTCATGGCGCTCGAGATGCTCAGATCTCCTGAACTGTTTCTGACAAAATCTGCAAGGCGGAACGTTGCGCCTGGGCCGCCCCCGACGAGTAGACATGGGAGAAGTTGAATGTCTCAATGTGATGATTCGTATGGTCCTATTGCATGAAAAGAGAGCCGAGTATGAGGTTGCGCAGATGCCCTCATAGCTTGAGTCGCCACTGAGTTGTGACATCCAGCTCGTCAGCTGTAACCAAGGCTACACTTGACCCTGATTACCAAGCATTCTTGGTGCGCCGTGTGTTATTCCGTCCCGGAACTCTGTACTATTCACTTTGACAACAAATCCTGACAACACGAAGACACAAATTCATCTATACACTAAGTTTTGCAATGTTTCCGGCATATGAAAAGTCGTCTCTGCCGAGTTCGCGTCTCACTGGGTTTAGCATAGGTGGCAAAGTCGGGCGGGATCCTTTCTTTTCATGAGATTACGCACGTACCTCCAATCTCGAATGGTACTACACGTCTTTAAGACAAAACACCCATGACGGCGTAACTGATCGCGTAAATGAAGACATATTCGATAGACATGCATGCAGTCTGACATGTTTGTAGAAGTCGTCATCAACCCCAACTAGCTCCCTGTCATGGTGGCCAATTCCTAGTATAACTTCGACCAGCCAAACACGGGATAATAATGTAACTACCACGGGGTGCACAGCTATGTATATATTCTCTCCGCAGCGAGGGAACGGCTCTCACTTTGCATGTACAGGTGTGCGAAAATGACAACGTTGACTTCCATACCTGCGAGTCCAAGCTGGGCAGGGGGTCCGATTTACTTTTTGCTCCAACAAT
This sequence comes from Diaporthe sp. PMI_573, assembly GCA_021399435.1. Taxonomy (NCBI): domain Eukaryota; kingdom Fungi; phylum Ascomycota; class Sordariomycetes; order Diaporthales; family Diaporthaceae; genus Diaporthe; species Diaporthe sp. PMI_573. The sequence continues at coordinate 10,348 of JAJTUP010000147.1, forward strand.
TTTGACCCCAGCCGAATCGTGATCATGCCTGTCGAGCTGGGTCGTCTGGCATACGAGAAGGGTAGAAAATACTTGACCAAGAATGCCATGATGAGCTTTCCGCAAATATGTTGCATTTGACATAGCGTGTGTTTTGTCTACGTAGACGGAAGATCATTCTGGGGCCAAACTGCTTATCCATGTTGATGGAGACTGAGTGAGCCGCGCCTCGGTGATGAAACTATTATATCGACGGTACACCCACGACATCTTGGTCAATCGGGGAGCTACGTAAAATGACTGAAAGTTAAAGGCCTTTCCATCCCCCACAGTGGACGGACATACATCCGGCATTTTGAATACATTATGCCCTTGATTTCATAAGACCGCACCTTGCGTCTTGATCTGGAAGGTCCGATATTCATGATACTGGCATTCCTGCGACTATTGCAACGCAGCCAAACATGACAAGACAGCACCCCTTTCAAACAATCCCATGTACCTAAAAGCAAGAGGTTGTGATCTTTATAAGCTTTGCTCGGGTGCCCAGGTGCCCGCCACGCGGCCACGGCATCTACGTAGTGGACTAACTTACCTTGTCAGCGTTCACTGCCCAATCCTCTGTGGGATTAAATTTCTATGGCATAACGGAGTAGAAGGTAAGCAGGGCACAGGGGCTCCGTAATGACGTTTTCGCATTGATGGCTGTGTTCTGTAATCGTGTGTGTGGACTGTGCGTGTCTACGCAGCTTTATGACCCCAATCTTGGGGTAGAAATTGCACACGATCTCCAGCAACTTCAGGCCTACCAATGACGTCCGATAAATCGGCCTCCGAGGGTGGCATTTCTTTGATCCTCGAGTCATAATGTAGAATCATACGTATTTCTTACCCCAAAATATTGGGTTGGTATTCCGATCGTTTGTAATGAAGTCTGGATTTCTCAGCAACAAAAGAAGCTCAGTAGACGGGTGAAAACCGGACTTATTTACAGACAGGGCGAAATGTGTTCATATATATTGAGGCTGCTCTTCTTGCGAGACTCACATCTATTTTCATAACAGACTCAACTTCAACGTGCACCGTCGTTCTCAGGTCCTTGATAAACTTACCCTTCACAGCACTCTTACTCTTCACCCATCATGGCAACCCAACGAGTCTTCAGACTGCCGCAGCGAACCTCCATCCAAGACCTCGCGGTTGGCACCGAGCCAGTCCCAGGGCCCTCACCCAACGAGGTCCTGATCCGTATCCGCAGCGTCGCCCTCAACTTCCGGGACTTTGCCGTCGCCACCGGAAAATACCCATTCCCCGTCAAGGACAACGTGGTCCCGTGCTCCGACCTCGCGGGCGATGTCGTAAAAGTCGGCAACCACGTCGACGACTTCGCCGAGGGCGACAGGGTCATCGCGGCCTTCGACCTGAGCACCCTCTACGGGCCCATGAAGGACTGGGACCACAGCCTAGGCGGGATGTTCGACGGCGCCCTGCGGGAGTTCATCGTGCTCCCCAGCTCGGCCCTGGTCAGGATACCGGCTGAGGCGAAGCTCGGCTACTCGCAGCTGTCCGCGCTCGTGTGTACCGGGTCCACGGCGTGGAATTCTCTATATGGGAACGTCGCCCTGAAGCCAGGGCAGACTGTGCTCTTCCTCGGTAGGTTTCTCCCAGTCTCTCTCGAACAAACCGACGAAGCCACCCTGTGCTCAACCTGAAATCTAACACATCCCAGGAACCGGCGGCGTCTCAATAACCGGCCTAATCCTCGCCAAAGCAGCCGGCGCAACCACAATAATAACCTCATCCTCCGACTCCAAACTACAACACGTACAAGAGACCTACGGCGCCGACTTCACCATAAACTACAAGACCACCCCCAACTGGGCCGAGCAAGTCCAGAAGATAACAAACGGACACGGCGCGGACCTCATCTTCGAGAACGGCGGGGCCGGGACCATCGCGCAGAGTATCGCCGCGGTGGCTTATGGGGGTTCCATCGCCGTCATCGGATTCCTAGCGTCTTGTCCTCAGGATGAGATGCCTGACGTCGCGGCGCTCGCGCTGTCCAAGGGCGCCGTGGTGCGGGGGATCATGGTCGGGTCGAAGGCGCACCTGGAGGAGGTTGCGCGGTTCGTCGTGGCTCGTGGGCTGACTGTCCCTGTGGAGAAGGAATTTGGTTCGGGGAGGGAGGATGTCATTGCTGCATTTGAGTATCTCACCAATGGTACCCATGTTGGTAAGGTCTGCATCCGCATGTCTTAGTTACGCGGCAGCTACAATTTCTTGATGAAGAACGTCTGTCATGAATCCTCATAACTCATACTGATTGATTGCTACTATTATGCTAGTGAAAAACAAAAATGCATCGTTTACTCCCAGGTAGTCTGGCAGGGGGGTTATCATGTGTCTAGTCTCTTCTCCCTCCAATTTCCGTTCCATTTTCACGGTCATTGCGCGCTCAATCGACAAATGCAGATCACTATGTCTCCTGCCATACCACCCTGATAAGGCCCTTGCCAATCCCCTCTTCCCGCCTCACGTAGTACATGGTAGTCCTCCTCGCCGCCTCGTCGCGCACGGCCTTCTCCACGAGGAACTGGACCTTCCCCCCGTCCTTGGGCTTCAGTGGGTCGAGGCTGTGGGTCCAGCTATCCTCGATATCCCAGATGGTCTTCTTCCACGTGTGCTCCATGGCCTCGGGGTGCTGCACCGCAAGCTCGGTCTCGTTATAGCTGTACTTGACGATGCTGAACCCGTTGGCCATCTGCCAGCCGTCCTGGAACCGAAAATTCTGCAGCACGCAGGGCTTCCCGCAGACCTCGGAGACGGCAGCGACGGTGGGGAGGTCGTGGTGGTGCCAGCTCTTCCAGTGATGCACGCTTATGGGCTGCTTGCGGACGGCCTCGTAGAAGCCAGTCACGTCGATGTGCAGGTCCAGCTGGAACAGGCCGTGCTCGATGTTCAGCTTGGTCGTGGTGTGTTTGTACACGCAGTCGCCGACGAGCCAGTCCGCGCCCGTCGCGCCGTCCTGCCGGTCGTCCCAGCACGACTGGGCGTGGGGGCCGAGCTTCTCGATGAGGGGCCGCGACATGAAGACGCCGGCGCCGCCGATGGCGAAGAAGCCGCCGTTGTTGATGTTCCACTTGTTTTCGGACAGCCGCCCCAGGTACCAGGGCTCGGACGGGTCGTACTTCTTCAGCATGCCCATCAGGGTGTTCATGTCGAAGAAGAAGGTGTCGTCGTCGATCAGGGCCACCCAGTCGGTCTGCTTCTCGACCGTGCTGCTCAGCCAGCCCAGGAGGGACATGTACCTCTCGCCCCAGCCCTTGTCCGACTCGACCAGGAAGAGGTGGCCGATCCCAGCGTCGCGGAACATGGTCTTGACCTCATCTGCGGAGGGCTCGCCCGGACGGGCCTCGGTGTCCTGGGGCTCGTGTACCACGATGAAGCGGGCATTCGTGTGGGCGGCCCAGTGCTTGAAGTTCTGCAGCGCATCGGGCATGCGACTGAGGAGGGTGGCGACGCCGAAGGTGATCCTCGAGGCATCGGGTGCCTTCTTCTTGGGCGGTATCGTGATGGTGGTAGTGGCGGGTGGTGTCCCAGGAACAGGCGTGTCTAGCTCGGTCTCGTTAAAATCCGGGGCGTCGACACGGTGGGTTGTGAACTTGGGCAGGGCGATGGGGAGCTGCTGCTGAAGCGGGGACGGCGAGAAGATGCCGTAACCCTGGCGTCGCGTGTGGTCGGGGCGGGACTGCTCGACCTCTGGGCTTGTTGGTGGCGCAGGCTTCGCGGGGACAGGGTTTGCTGCGGCGGCCGGCCTGCTGTTCGCGAGGGGCTTGTCGCTCGTGTGCTGTTGCTGCTGCTCCTTGACCCTGATATTCAGGGTCGCGATGTCTACCTCTGCACCGAAATCCCGCAGGCCAAACAGCTCGACCTTTGGGCCGCTGTAGGCGGGTGGTTGCGGCGGTGGCTCTACTACTGCCGGTTTACTCGAGCCATAGAGGCCTGCATTTGATCCTCCTCCAATTCTGAGGAGGAAAAACAGCACAAAGACGGCGAAGGCGATTGCAGCGATTAATCTGGATCGCTTGTTGGCGTATGACATCAGGGCAGTGGCCATTGCGACGGGCACGTTCCCGACGCAACGGTCGTGGCCTAATAAAGCTAGGTCGCGCGGGTCGGTGGGGGGTTGATGTCTCGAGGGGTTATGGCGTAGTTAAATTGATGGCCCTCGTCGGCTGCGTCAGTCAATGCGACCTGAGGGACAGCATGTTCGTCTCGTCAGTAACTGAGAGACGTAGAGATGTGAGGAGGTCGCAGAGAGGCCAATCTCAGAAACCAGGCGAAGTTGTCGTCGTGTTACTTGAAGGTAGTAATAAGTAAGACGAAGGAAGGGTGGGGAGAGGAAACAAAAAGGCGCGGCGCATCGCAGTGCGACAAAGTGACAGGGGAGCAAACCACATGTTGAGCGAGACGGCCAGTCACAGGGCGGGCGCATGCAGACAGGCAGACTCTTGGCTTCTAGCCAACTTCGATTATTTCTAGACGATGGGCACGCGTGGCACGAGACTTGACAAGTGGGCAGGATCTGCACCGGTTGGATCTGCAGGCCCTGGCCCTCTCCTTCCTTCCGTGCTTCCTCCCTCCCTGCTGATAGAAAAATGTGTACGGAGTTGGCTACCATAAATCAACTTATTACTGTGTGGACATGGACAAGGGCCCTGCCTAAGGTACCCTGCAACGATGGATTGGGGTAAGCCTCACTCCACCAGTTACAACGTCCATTTTATCCGCGAATCCTCCCCAGGCAGTCGCGCCGATGCGAGACCAAGTCAGCATGTCTTCTTTCACTGTGTATGGTCTGCTCTGCTTTTGTGCATTGTTTAACCGTGGCCTCTGTCGTACACAGTACACAAACAAGGGCGAATCACACAATACAAGGCGCATGTAGATCTGTGCTCCACAAACATGTCATCATTTCAACATGGGGGTGCGAGCTTCTTTTTTCTGCTTGCGATCCGCGGACTACTGGACCGCGATTAGTCTGCCCGAGTTGCCCTACCGAGTAGCTTCAAACAGCACGCCATCCAATCTCTTCCCTCTGGCCTGCTGTTGCCAAGAGACTCATCAGGGATGTCCTCTCTGGCTTATCTTAAAGGGGACCTTCCCGACAACTCTCTCATTTCATACTAGAGTAACACAGGCTGACAGGGTAAGTAAGATATGGCGTCCGAATTGAGTTTGAGATAACGTGCTGCCAGGATAGGGAGTTTGTCCTGTAATATCTGTGTAGCCCTGACCGCATGCTGTAGGTAGTGCAGGCTGGTACAGAGTCAGCATTTGGGAAAACGGCCCACATCCCCCACTCATGTCATGCAGCCTCCCCCTCGGTCCCCAGTAAGCCCATCCGATATCCACTCCTCACCGAGGTTGGCACGCTGGCACGGTTGGCTCTGTTGCCGGCTGCCCTGGCGGTTAATTGGTGCAGCCCTGCCGCCGGCTGCAGGTGTCATCACCTATCTGCACAGTACCTGCCACCTTGGGGAACACCTTACATCCTCGCTGGCCGATCCAATCTCGGCCCCAGATTTTGAGATTGGGATGTCTAATTATTTGCTGCAGAGCAACTGGGATTATTTCACCTGGCAGCCAGAGAAAGGGACAAGTTGCATCTCAAGAAATATTGCTTACTATACACACAGACAGGAAATTGCACTCTCACCATAGGTTACCAACTCATCCATCAGAGTCCTCATCGGGATTGTACGTTGTGCAGTACCAGATCAAACTCACCCGATCAGACAAACTCGTCTCACTGCATCTTTGCACTGAATGGGCAGCCCGGCCCGCTGAGCTGCGTCGTGATGAACCGCTCATACGACTTGTCCAGCATCCTGATGTCCTCCTTTCGCTTGCGCGCTGCATCTTCCGGCAGGCCATCCAACGACTGAATAAACGCCACCTTGGGATCAGGCATCAACGCCTCCGTCACGAGGAACACCATCCTCACGATAAACACAATAACGGCTGCCAGAACGGGGTTAGTCGGCTCCATGCGAAATGCCCTCAGCGTCGTCGGCAGCGACAGAGCGCGCGGGAACTCAAAGCCCAACCATCGCAGCCCAGGTGGAAAGTACCGGTAGGCAAAGAGGTTAAAGATGGAGACGCCGATGTGGCGCGCCCGCTCATCATACTCACGCGGCGTCGCCTCATACGCCTCACAGAACGCCACGCACCCCTCAAAGCTCCCCGGATACCCCTCCACCTTCTGCCCTCCCTCAACGATGAACAGCGGCGCCATGTCGCGCCAGAAGTGATGCGCCGCGACCTTCTGCTTCTCGCTGAAACCCGAAAGACCCAACCGCAGCCGCAGCCGGTGCATAAGGATGGCGCTGAAGGCGAGGGTGTACACGTAGTCGTCGTTGTGGGCGAACCTCCCAGGGTAGGTGCGGGCGAGCCCGGCGTGCAGCGCGTTGATGCGCCCCACGGCGTCCCGGCACCGGCGGTCGGAGGGGCCGTAGTACCACCACGTCATGTTGTAGCTCTCCGTCTTCTCTATGCGGTCTGCGGCCTTGTGGACTACCTTGCCGCCGTCTGAGCGCCATACTACCTCGGCTCCGTGGCTCGTCACGATGAAGTTTGGGAAGGTGAGCGAGTAGACCAGGTAGTTTGCAAAGTCTGAGAGGTGGTAGCTCGAGCTGAGGCGCCAGATGAGTTCGTGGTCGGTTTCCGGGTCGAGCGAGTCGATGGCCTTGGCGATCCAGTGATAGCCCTCTTGAGAGACTTTGGAAGACATGATTTACCTTGAACGGTGAATACCAGAGTTTGAAATAAGAATACAAGATTCAAGAAGCTTTAATAATTTTCCACTCCGAATAGCAGCAGGGTATCAAGGCTTGTTCTTCTTAAATACTGACTCTTGAAGATGGACCAAAGCAGCCGCGCCGGGGAGTTAGGGAACGTGGCCCACGACATCTCAAGCTAACCCCTTCAACTTCTGGGTCTGAACTGCCCAAAACAGGAGCAGCGGACGCTTCGTGCTGTCCGGCCTCCGACTGGGCCTATAAGAATCCCCAATGCCCCTTGAATCACCATCACCAAGTGATTTCGTCGGAATTCCGAGTCTGCACGTCCCCCACGCTGGCGACACTTGAGTACGAAGACCTCCTGGGCCCCCTACCGAACCGGGTCCCGCTTCCAACCCGAGCGGACTCCACCATCATGTATAGGTATTTCCCCGACTTACATATGCGGCCACACTTTGGAAACGGCCAACGGACCATGACAATGACAAACAATTTGTGGACTGAACTCCCCGGTTGCGAGGGTGGGGGAGGGGTTTGGGTCATATGCAAATGGCCTTTACACCCAGTTTCCTCTGGCAAGAAAAGATCTGGATTGGAGCGAGTATCAGCCTGAACCAATAAGTAGTCATTGATTAATAGATAACTTGGCTTCATCGGCCCTAACTTAGGTACTCTGGGGGCATTTTGGCACAATGGTCTGTCTGGCGTGACGTCCGACCTCAAGTGCAACGCAGGGACAGTAAGGACCAGGACTGGGAGTGACTCCCGCCCCCCAATGATCCGTTGACATCCACATACCCAAGAGAAGCCCGAAGATCACAAGATTGACTCTACTCAAGAGAAGTTTTGCGAGGCTGTGATAACACTAGACTCGACAAGATGAGGTGATCGACAAGACGAAATGGGAGCAGCTCGGCCGCCGCCTAAAGTCAAGCATACTACAGCTCAAAGCACTGATCACGAAATGGCATGACTAAACCCATCAGCAGTCGTCTAGTAATATCTCGTGAGTTGCCCTCCCTGTACGGTAGATTCGGGAAAGTCCTGTGGTGTACCATCTCTGAGGTGATTTCTGTGCTGCAGTAGATTAGACGGCATTTCAGGACTGGGGGCTTCATGTTCTCAAGGAAAATAATATCGTTGTCTTATTCACATTTTCGAGTACATGATATTGTCACAAAGGTTTTGCAAGCTGAAAGGATGTCAAACTTGGGGACTTTATGGTCAATCTGAATCAATGCTGATAATGAATAGAGAGTTTAGAACTAATCTCCATGTGCTGGATCAAAAGCCCGCCAGGAAGTAAACCTTCCATTGATGGAGCCTCGTCGCCAGGGCCCGCAGCGGGCAAAGATAAGACTGCCGGCTCCAAAGGTTTTCACCACAAGGGCCGTCTCATCACCATGGTTCCAAAATTTGAGTTCCAAGACGCTCCCTGCAATTCCCTCCAAAAAGTGGGATCGAGCCCGCGCAATATCACTGTTCGGTGGTGTATACCACTAAGTGGGTTGATACCTGGCCTTGAAGTGATCACTCAAAGACCAAACAAGTTCCTCAACTCCGCAATATTGAGCCTGGAGACATTAGCAGCCCCCTTCTCGCTCAGCGCCGCATCAACGAGCATCTTCTTGCTCTCCTGCAGCGCCACGATGCGGTCCTCGACGGTCCCCTGGATCAGCAGCCGGTGCACGATGACCGGCCTCTTCTGGCCGAACCGGTGCGCCCGGTCGATGGCCTGCTCCTCGACGAACGGGTTCCAGAACGGCTCCGTGACGATGACCTGGCTCGCCGCCGTGAGGTTGAGCCCGGCGTTGCCGGCCGTCAGCGAGACCAGCATGACCTCGACGCTCTGGTCCTCCATGAACGACTTGACGGCCGCCTCGCGGGCCCCCGGGGTCATGGACCCGTCGTACCGCGTGAACTTGATGTTAGCCCTCTCGATGGGGATCTCGACCAGGTCCAAGAAGGACGTCCACAGGCTGAAGACGAGGGTCTTCTCCCTGCTCGGGCGGATCTTCTCCAGGATCTCCATGATGGAGTCGATCTTGGCGCTGGAGATCCACTCCTGGCGCAGGCGCGCCTTGTACCGGGACATGGCGATCGCGCTGCGCTGCGCTGCCTGTCTCTGGTCGGCCATCGTCACGACTTTCTTCTTCTTGCGGTCTTTTCCCTTCTTTTCGGTGCTCGGGTACTCTGTAGACTTTCGAGACTTCTTCTTCCCGCTGCTGCCACCGACCGGGGTGGCGGAAGACTTCCGCTTGGGCTTGCGCATCTCGTGGTTGGTGCGGAGGTCATCGAAAGCACCATCCACTTGCTGGATAAATGCAGAGTCATCATTGTCGGCCACTCCTCCATCACCATCAGTTCCGTGCTCCTCGTCGTTAACGTCTCCAAATAGGTCATCTTCATCAACATCCTCCTCCTCGTCCGAGCTGATGGCGATGGCATCGTCATTCACAACGAATCCTCGAAGATTGCCGTTGGCATCGGCGTCCTCTTCATCCCTACTGTCGTAGTCGAATGGATCGTCCTGGGGTTTGTCATCGTCAGAGTCTGGGGTTGAGTCAGGGACGTCAGAGAGAAAGTTGTAGCACACGATGTTTGTCGGGGTGATGCTGTGCTCGCATTTCTCACCGGGGCATGGGACGAGGGGCTTCACACTGGGACTGTCATCATCGTCATCTCGGTCATCACCGAGCCCTTCGGTCTCGACGACAGCCACGCTTGCGGTGAAACAGCCAGAACAAACATGGTGACCGCATGGGACCACGATGACAGGGTTGTTTGTTGCCTCGCTGCAGAGAGGGCACTCGAAGCGTTTCTGCTTCTTGAGTCTGTGCAATACGTCTGCTGGTAGCTTGCATGCCAATTTAACCATCTGCTTATCATCCAGCTTCGCTCCCTCTGGAATGCCGACGTTCTTGAGAAGGAATGGGTGATCGCAGGCCTGACGTAGTCGCAACAGCAGTATGAGGATGTGCATGTAATTCTTCATCACCGCCCCATTGAGCAGGTACTTGTTGAACACCAACTGCTGCCGCACCTCCAGTGCCTCGTAGAACTCGCGTTGCTCATTCTTGAATACGGCATACGCTGGCTGGTCGGTTCGCGGAGGTAGCTCAATGATTGGCTTCCCATCAAGCCGGCTGTCTTTGGTGCGCCGAAGAGTGAAACTCCTAAAGAGGGCCTGAAGCTTGACCATGGCTTGGTCCTTGCCGTCCCCGTCCCACTTCCTCAGGGGTCTCACGATATCTTCGCTGAAGCGCTCCCACTCGTTGTATGGTGGGATTCTCAGAAACCGTATGAGAGCGAAGATCTCCTCGGCCCGATTCATGAACGGAGTTCCGGTCATGCAAAGTCTGTAGGTTGACTTAATCTCTGTTGCGGCTTTGGAACAGTAGGTGTTCTGGTTCCTGATGTTGTGTGCCTCATCCAAGATGACGCGGTGGAAACGGGTCCTTTCGGCCAAGATCCTTAGTTTCATGGGCTTGTTGAGCTCGTACTTGTTCTTGAACTCGATCTGGAGCTTGGCGTACGTGCATAGGACAACGTCATGTTGGAGCAATTCCGAAACCGACAGGCTTTGGGCAGCTGGGCCGTGAAAGACGAGAGTACTAAGCTTATATCGATGCTTGATCTTGGTCAGGATTTCTTGCTCCCACTGCCTGAGAAGCGCCAGCGGGGCCACGATGAGGGTCGTCTTGTGCTTCGGGTCCTTGGATGGGTGAGCTAGGATCAGTGCCATAGCCTGCACGGTCTTTCCCAGGCCCATTGTGTCTGGAGAATGAGGTTTCAGTAAGGTCAAGAGAATCGAGACCAAATGTCTGACATACCTGCAAGAAGGCCTCCTTTTTTCTTTCTATCCTTCTCCTGTTCCAGCAGCCATGTAAGGCCTATCTTCTGGTGCTCTGTCAAGTCACACGACATCTGCTTGGGCGTCTGTTTCCTCTGACGTGGAGGAATGTTCACCTCTGATAGAACGAGAAGATTCTGAACATCATCTCGATGGCCATCATCTTGGAAATCTTGCGTGCTGCTTGATGGAGCCACTCCGTTTGAGGGCCATTGTCGAGGAGCTAACGAGCTTACGACATTGGCTGGACTGGTATTGGCTGGTCTACCAAGGTCGGGACGTGGAGTTGTAAACAGAGCTGAGCTGCGACGTAAGTCAATCTCGGGGCTCTGGCTTGAAGTTGACTTCTGCTGACGCTCCACTGCGCTTCTTCCGAACTCGGCAGCTAGGTCCTCGAAATCTTTCACGAGCTCCTTCGCTTCAGGTAGGATGAACTGGACGAATTCCAAGTAGTCCTCGGGGTTGTTGCCCTTCGAGATCGGAATCAAGACCTGTTCTTGAATTGCTTGGTGCTTGAATGGCTTATCAGGGAAGCGGTCCTTTTCGTTGTAATCAGCAGAAGGACGCCCATAAGGTGTCAGTTTGAAAACTTCGACTCACGTGAACAGTTCGAGAAAACGTCGCGAGACGGTGCTGTAGGCCTGGCTTGGGTCGGTCCATGTTTGCCTCATGTGCTTGTCCTAGCCACGTTGCAGCTCAACCTGTAGCAGGTCAGGAGAGTGGATGTGGAAGTTGACAAGATCTGTGATGGGTTTTGGGGCAAGCAAGGTACACGTCAGTGTCGAGGGCGCGATGATCTGGACTGGGTGATGTGAGCAGGAGCTATCAACGAAAGGTTTGGTTCGGGTAAGGGTAAGTAGTATCCAGGAAAGACTGGTGCTCTACGGATGTGGTCTTGTGGAGGCCCACCCAGCTTCAGAGGTCAGATCAGACGAAGGAGGCAAGTTTCTTGCTGAAGAGGTTTGCCGGCGTAAGGTCGAAGGTCGAGGTTTCTTGGAACTTTGGAAGGTTCCAAGTTTCGATATTGGTCTTTCCTGTTCTGTTCGTCCGAAAGCTTGCTTGTTCAGAATTGCGTGGCTCTCTTTTCCCGCTGGTGCGCATGGCTTGAGGCGCCGTGATTACTGGACGGTCATGGGTGGAAGTGCGCTCTGGAGGCACTGCCTGAGAAACAAACCAAGACGATGTCAGGTTCAATGATCTTGACCTTGAAAGCTTTGCGATGTGATCGATGCACTGCGCGGATGGAGAGAGGCCAGGAATATTGACTGGCTTTTGCTTTAGCCACAGCTGTAGTCGGCTTTTTCTCAGACTTCAGAAATTAGCCGCTCTCGGTGCCATGCTCCAGGATGTGCCCAAAGAGAATACTTTCGGGGCAGGTAATTTGTATGAGAGCTCCCCAGGGGATTAAATCCGATTAAATCAACTTCCGAGAAAACGAGCTACGTGAACCTTGCTCACGAGACATCCCTTATATGGGGCCCAGACATGAAAATGGAGGCGAGGTGCTACTTGTGGTGAGCGTGAGAGTCATCTGAGTTGCATGATGTTCAAATTCCAGATCTAACAGCTCTATGGTTTATGTCTTGATCTATGGATTGATCCCACGAGAGGAGATAAGTTTAGAAGGGTAAGATTGAGCACATTCCCCAAGAATAATTCCTTATCTTCTGATCGCGGCACATGAGAAATTCTGGTGGTGGATGTCACCATATATAACATTAAACATAAATGTAGCAGAAAGGAGAGCCAGTGATGCCCAAAGTGCTCCCAGCCTGGCCGATCGTGATAGGTGGTGACGCGGTGAGCACGCCCATGTAGAGCTCATCGGTCAGCGACCCGTTCCGGCCAGGCGGCTTGTTGTTCCTGGTTATGGTTGCACCAACAACCTCGGTTCGCTCTTCAGGGTGAAGATTTTGCCAGATCCAAAATGTTCGGTCGATCATGGCATGGTGGAGGAAGAAGATTGGGTCGCCCCTATACGTTCTGGATCAGTACTCGTGTCCCAAGCCATTCAGAGATCTCTGTCGCAATGGACGGAAGTGCTACTTACGGACTGTTGAAGAGATCACCACCCGGGTCGCCACTTGTGATGACTGTGATATCAAACTATTAGCAAAGGGTTTGCCAAGATGATGGTCCTGAAAGAACTTACAGTGCGCGCCACCATGTACGCCGTAATCTCCAGCAGAGGCATTACCCTGCATGGCGAACTGGAAGCTCGATATATCGTCATGGAGCGTCAAGAGATCCGTAAGATTCTGCTCCGACGTCCAGCGCGTGCTGGTCCAGTTCGTAATATCCCGCCGCAGGCACCGTGGATTCCACTTCAGGGTGTCGTTCGCAGGCATAGCGACGATCCCCGCCACAGTCAAGAGCGGCTGGATAGGGCCGAGGTTCACTGTCATGTCGCGGAACGGGCCCTTGTCCACGCAGCCGCCGCCATCCCCGGGCGGGATGCAGTTCCCCGGGCGTCCCGCGGTGCAGCCGTGCGGCGCGTACACGCCGTTGCCGCTCATGCTCCAGTCGCTGCCGTCAAAGATCTCGGAGTGCAGTGGGTCGTCGGCCGTCGCCGCCCAGTCCCAGTAGGGAAGGCTGCCCTCGTAGCCGCACTCGCTGATGAGGGCCTGCTCGTAGTTCCACGTGAAGGTGCGGTGCCACGTCAGGAAGTTTGCCGTATTGTGGATCGTCTGCGTCTGGTTGATGTGGATGGCGACGAAGTCGTCGTACCGCGACTTTGCACCCGCGGCGAGGCGTGGGCTGACGAGGGCGGGCTTGGACATGAGGCACAATGTGGCGTTGATGTATGCCATGCGCTGCTCTCGCGACAATCTTGTCCTGCGTGAGTGAAGCCGGATAAGCCAACGTGGTTTATCAAAGGGAGTCTCGGGTGCCGCTTTAGGGGTGGTCTACTCACCATTCTTGTCTCCGGGCTGCCGTTTCGATGGTACAATTACTGGCTGGTGTTGACTGAGCTTCGACATAGTCCTTGAGTGTTTCAAAGGCTTTATCGGCAAGGGCGACACTCCGGCGCTCGTTGTGGCTTGCTCCTTGTGCACCAATGGCCAGAACCAGCCAGAGCAGGTGGAGGCAAGTTGGAACGAGACGAAGAATGAACATAATCGGAGCTATAACCCCAGGCTTGACGTTGGAGTCAATGGTTTGAGACAAGATTGACAGACGAGATGAACCTGGCAGGATATTTGTAACATGATTTGGCTTGGCATGCTTTCTACTTATTTATCCTTGTGTTGACCGCCGCAGAATAGCACGGATATATCGTGTTTTCCCATACGCAGTTGAGTGACTCGGAGGTCACTACTAATCCTGCTTAGAGAGGTGCTCGTACTAGAATAAACTTCGTCGTTGTCAAGAGAGTTCTGGTTCGACCCACTCACAGATTTCCTTAGATGTGCTCAGAACCTGTTCATGCAAATCACAACGCCGAGCTGGGAGACATTTGTGGGAACAAAATTACAGACACAGTCAATCATGCAACGTGATTTGCAAGTATCATTGGTAGCACACTAGGGGACTACCTTGTTGGTAACACACTCTTCCCTTCCGAGTTGGCCGGGCCTGGCACAGGGACGGAGGAAAAAGTCGTATTGCGGCTCTACGGGCCTTACAGTCTCCCGTAAATCCCGTCAATCGGGATGACAATTCTCCTGAAACAATTAGAGTTTGGTATTGTATCTTGAACGCTCATGAAAGTTCGTGATAATCCGGTCAACTTGATCTACGAAGACGTATGCTAACAATGACCCAGATTATTCAATTTATCATTACTAGTACGTACGTATGCACAACTGGCTATGATATCTTCTGGACAGTAGTCAGGTCGCCCGGGGTGATATAAGCTTTTGAAGAGCTTATCTATCGGTTCGCCTGTTCCCCTGAATCGATTGAGTTTGACTTTAGAGTTTGTAGCGTAATCAATGTCCCGTCACCCATGAACTCACTTGAGCACGACTCTCAACTTCATCACTCTGAGTCAGATGGGCTAGTTCATCTGTCATCTTCAATCCCGTTCTGATCCTGCTATACAGCAATTTGACCGCGAGTCTGGAGCTGACTACGCCGAGTCAGATGAACCATTTAGGTTGCCGTTGAGCCGCTTTGATTCTCCTCTCCCAGTGAAGTGCTTACAATTTGCATCAAATTAGTTAAGCGAAGAAAAGACATCACTCGTCATGTTCTGCGCACCGACGATACACGCAGCACGTGAATCAATCATTCAAGTGTGCCTGACCGGACTTTTGGTTAGCTAATTGTAGATGTGAAGCTTGGGCAGAAGAGTGATAAAAGGTGTTCGGCGTCCCATCTGCTACTCCAGGAATGGACAACATGAGTCGACCACTGCGGAACGCTTTGCGTGAGACTGAGCGCATGCAGGTACATTGAATTTAGCAAAACCGCAGAGCCAATATGTTGCAAATCACATATATAGCTTCAGGTCTCTCTAACTTAACTACGGCCACCCAGCACTCTTGATTGAGACCACACGGAATTAATTGTGGTCCAGGTGGCCCAACGCTAGTACAGTGACGGCAGGGATGGATCGGACTAGATTTGATAAAGTAGACTATGAGATTCCGGCCTTATTAGTGAGGGCACGCTGAGACTTATGGAGGTTTGCTGTCTAGATTACGACATGAAAATTAATCTTCCACATCTCAACAGAGTGAATAAAGCAGTGCGTGAAGGAACAAAGTGTCTTTAGCAATGTTGGCATGGATGCTCTGGACAGTCACCGCCGGTCCGCCCTTGACCGGGCCGAAGCCTGTCCTGTTTGTCTCCTCCGATTCGATCGCTGACACTTCTCCCTGGGACAGAGGGGCGCCCTCGACCGGGCGGGTCTTGAGCTCATCCTTGGGTAGAGTCGTGTTCGCCAATATGTCGAGCTTCGGTAGGATTGTTGGTGTTCAATGCGAGACAAATTGATGCGAATTATAACCGTTTCAAAATGGCAAGTGTGAAGTCTTTGAAGTTTATTAGCGAGATGGCTGTAATCGATTTGAGAATTGGGCTACAATTATAGATTGGCTGATGAACTAGGGGCAGAGGGCGATGACTTCATGTTGACATTTTCTCTCAGTGATTAGCTGCATATAAGTGGACCGATCGAGTCTTGAGGTATGCATATGCTCGCTTCATCTTTGCTGGTAAGCACGTTCCTACTCTAACAGGACTCCTGATCTCGAGAATCGTCAGGGAAACCCTAGTGTTTCCAAAGCTGTTCACCCCGGGGAGGGTGGTCCATGCCGGTCCCCAGGCACGTATCAGCCAGTGGTATAATGGTGTTCCTGCTCAGACATCGAGTCACAACCAGCAACCCGACCTGAAGATGTTGTTAGATGTCCCGATAGCTGTGTTTCTCAAGAAGGAGAGCAGCGCAATAAGTGCTAGTTGCGGCCCTCCAATCCTGCGCGAGACTTTCTCAATATTTTCATTGTGATATTGCTTCCAAAAATGCTGGAGTCTGCACATGATCGTTTGATGTTTAGTACAGTATATATGGTACACCGCCAACGGCTCACTCATTTTTTTATCCGCCTGATCACTCTCTCCCGGGCGAGTTTACTCGCAGCCTCCGACCCGTGCTGCAAAGACACAGCGCCAATAATGGCGAAGATGGACGTGGCGAGGACAGATTCTAAACCTGATCCTTTGAGATTGTCGGTCTGTGGTAAAAACAGGTAAGTCGGTGCTCTGCGATAGCGTAGATCGTGTCTGTATGGACATCAACTCACGTTCCTTGGCTTCCAACGCATCACCTCGTTGAGCCTATTGTTCAAACCAACAGAAGCCAGGCCTGATAACGAGATAATATCTTGAGGCCGATTCATGCTCAGTTTGTCGACGTTCTGGAGGGCAGGAGACTCGTAGTGTTTTCGTTTCCATGGGTCGTTCAGGTACTCATCAGCCACGCGGGGTGAAGTCATGATCTCGTTTATGGCTTCTGAAACAATTATTTGACGACCTAGAACGAGTTGACCCGTTAGCCGTGCACATCAGACGCCGTGGCAGAAAGATACCGCATACCATAGAAGGCCAATCTCGTGTTGAATCCTCTCCGGCCGAAATCGAAACTCTTGTGTGTAACTGCCAACCACTTGATCTCCTCCGGCAGCAGTTTGGAGCCGTTGCGACCAAGGAACCGCTCGTAGAAGTCGTCCAGCCTGGCGGGGTCCTCGTTTACGTGCCATACTGCCCGGTGGGGCACCTTGGGAACGTTGAGCGAGAAACCATGGATACCCTTGAGCCTCTCTGGTGTGTATGACCACCTTGGCTGTGCCTCCTCTATGTCCGCTTCGGATATGGGCTCGTTCAACGGGTCATTTTTCTCGCGCAGGGCTGTCGGGTGCCGTGCTATTTGGTGGTTCGCACGGCATGCTGGCCGGGCAGCTGCGGGTCTGATGGGGCGGAGGGCTTGTCTGGAGGTCGACCAGAACGTGCGGGAGGTGTTGAGCGCCATAACTGCTGGATCGATGGGAGGAGAGAGGCTGGCGCATTCCCTCCTGGTCGAGCTGGACTGTTGGACCGCGATTCTGTCACTGACGACTCGACTGCGACAGCTCTCGCGACGGTAACTTTTTCAAAGTTCGCGGCAGGCTAAGCTGGGTGGATACCCACGCTGCATGGCTCAGGACTGTGCACGGGCCCACTGGCTGCTCCTGCAGTTCCTAGTCGGCCAGACCCACCAGAGTTTGGTTCAGCGCGGCTCGGCTAAGCTACTCCTTACAGTCCAAATCGCGCCCGCGCCGCGACGCAGGCACGGCAGGGCGCAGGGAGGTGCAATTTGATCGCGTCGTCAGCAAGGGACTTCGCATTGGACGGGCCGACCCAACTTGCTTGGTTGGCTGGCTAGTTGACTGACTTACTTGACTTACTGGGGGAGCTTCGCGTTCCAAATAATGGACTTTCCTGCAACAATGCCTCGATAGCACTTTGCAATTCAACATTTCCCTCCAAAGCAACATGTTCGCAGCAGCTTCTCCAAGTGCGCCTGGCTCGAAGCAGCAGTGCAGTGCCGCCTTGCTGAGCAGGCTCGCAAAGGTGCTCCCAAAGGGCCACAGGTTCACAATCAACCACCTCTCCACGCCGCCCACTCGCACTGATGCTCTGCACTCAGCTCCCCCTGATGCGCGTCCCGACCGAACCTACCGCGAATCCCACTTCCTCGCCGTCAGCGTAGATGCGACCTCAAGACTGGCATCGTCGAGCTCGCCCTCGTCGCCCTTGACACCCGGAGCCACCCCCGATTCCAGCCCACCAGGCAGGCAGGTCTTGGTCCTCGGTCTCGAGATCTACATCTTCACCACAGCCTGGGCCAGCACCTTCTTTGTGTCCAAGGCCGACTCCACTGGCTACCTGAGCCTCCTCAACCTGCCCAAGGGGACCCCCTCCCCTATCCGGGAGATCAGCTCTGCGTTCCTGTCGTATCTCGTCGAGCAGCGGCGTCGCGACAATGTCCAGACAATTGTCAGCCTTTTCGCGAGGGCGCAGAACCAATATCTGTTCCCTGGGAGCGTGGAGAACAAGGACAAGCACGTCCTGGACGACCGAGGGCTGGTCAGATGGTGGTGTCGCGTACTCAACTCCATGATGGAGACACAGGACACACATGAGGACAAGATCTTCCGCCCTTCGAACAAGACAGGAAACTGGGAGGACATCAAGGGCTATCTGGTTGTGCCTGGTCTCGACGCCTACGAACTACGAGCCTTCCTACCCCGAACACCCACTGCATCTTCCAATTGGGTCCTCGGCCATCCCCTGGAACGTATCTCGCACTTCGCCAGAGAGTACGACTGGGTCCCGCCGAGGTGTCTAGTACCCAAGTTTCCGGACGATCCAAAGTCTCGCTTTCGCGATGAGCTCGATCTCGAAGCCTCCAAGTCAGCACAATACGAGGAGAAGGGACTTTGGCGGAGCGCCACGACGATGGATCAGTTTTGGGAGATGATGGCATTTCGACAGGAGTGCTCAAGCGGACACATGACAGGATTTATATGGGTTGTGCTTGAACCATATCGCTGGGCCGAGCAAAATACGATGGCGGCTTCATCGCCTTCCAACTCTCTTATCACACCAAGTACTTCATTCGATGGGTCACAAGCAACACAGCCGTCCACTCCCCCAAGAAGGCGAGACGTGCCTCAGGGCTCGACACCCAAGACAAGCCCTCTGAAATCGGCATTGACCCCGGGCTCCACTCAACAGACTCCCACAAAACAAAGCCCTTCCAAGAGCAAAGCTACTCGGAAGGCCAAGAAGCTTGTTTTGAAAGGACGAATCGTTCCCCGATTCCCACGCGTCAAAAGACATGCAAGGAATTACGTGCCCGACATACCCATCTCGACTTCATATTACTACTGGCCCCCAGAAGGGCGAGGAACCCGGATTGCCGCCGAAGCCGATTATAAGAGATCGGTGGACTTGCTGACAAAGCTGGATTTCGAGACCCTGGAGCTGGCCAGTGCAAGCACTAGGAGATGGATCAACGAGGTCGGTGGCGGTCAGAAGTGGGCCATGGATGTCGTCGGATCACGGCCTCTCGCTGCCGCTGCGAATACCACGGCAACGGCTGCGATCAACAACATGGCGAATCTCGTGCGAAAGAATCGCCGGGCAGGTACAGGTGACGAGACGAGCGGTGATAGTGACCGTGGTTTGGGATCCGTCCCTGCGTCTTCAGCAGGGGTCACTATGCTCATGGCCAGGAAGAAGCCAAAGAAGGAGACGACACCGCCGGCAACTTCAAGCGAGGATGCCAGTGTCTCTTCTGTCAACCTGCTCGTTCCCCGAAAGAAGCGCAAGGAGTCCGAGTCCGAGGACTCAGGACCAGTACCAGACGGCGCGGAAGCGACAGGTGGGAACGCCCCGAGTGCGATCAGCGAAACACCAGCTGTGAACACCCTCGGTGGCGGTCTGGTGCGGAAGAAGCCCAAAACGGCTTGAACAGGATCTCATTTTTAGCATGAACTTCGTTTTGCAGAGGGAACACGAGGAGAGCAGGCAAGCTTGGACTTGGACTCTAGGACTGGTGGATACCCCAAGGCATAAATGGTTTTAAACTGGTGCGGCGTTGCGTACGGAATTTTGGGAATTGGGATTCAGAAGATACAATTCACGTTCGAGTAGGACACGAAGTAGACTTACAAGGAATGGTTATCCCTGGTCCATGCATTTGCTACCTTGAAAGCTGCTTGTGGGGGTATCTTGAGATGCAGTGAGATTCGATCAGTAAGACCTCACACCCTCCGCCGCTTAGCGCTGGGCTTCTCGCCGTCGCTCTCGGCCTTCGCCAACTCGGCAAGCTTCGCCTTTACCGTCTCAGCCGCCTGCCTCAGCAGCACCTTCTCACCTATCCTGACGTCCAAGGCCATGCGCTGCCGCCGCACCTTCTGGTCTGCCCCATCACCGCCCTCCTCGTACTGCTTGAGATCCTGCTCCAACGTCGTGGCGTACTGCCTGGTCCGCTCGTCCAGCGCCCTAGAAATGGCAGAGTAGATGATCCTGTCCCGCGCGACCTTGTCAGGCACCGCCTCGGGTCTGACCTTCTTAACGGCCTTCATCAACGCCTTGAGCTGCTCCACCAGCTCCTCGGGCGCGCCAGCCGCGTTCTCAACCTCAGCCACCCTCCCCTCAGAATCCGGATCCTCAGCCCCGCGCTCGATAACAAACGCCTCCTCCAGCTCGTCCTCGTCCAGCGCGCCGAGTGCCTCGCCCCATTGTTTCGCGGGCAGCGGCACCTCAGCCCTCAGGGCGGCGAGCACGGGGGGCCACGCGAGGTCGACGAGGTTCCAGCGCCTGTGGGTGCGCGTGGTGTAGCCGTAGCGCCGCAGCAGCTCGCCGTTGCTCAGCGGGCCGTAGTAGTTGAGGATCTCCTCGCCGGCCGCGATGGGCCGCAGCGAGGTCGCGGTCAGGGCGTGCTCGCCGTGCTCGATGTGCGCGTTGAAGGACGCGTCGGCGTTGAGGATGTCGGCCATGGGGACCATCCCGAGCATCGTCTTGCCCTCGCGGTCCTCGACCCACTCGTCTTCCTCTTCCTCCTCTGCGTCCTCGTCGTCTTCCTTCTCCAGGTCGAAGGCGTACGCCATGATGACGCTTCCCATCCGGAAGGCGACCTGGACGAGCTCGTCGTCGCTCAGTTCCGGGGAGCCCTCGGGAAAGAAGACGGCCGAGTGGGCCCTGACGACGGGCAGGATCTTGGTCCGCACCATCTTCTCCGCCTCGTCCTTGCCCACCTTGCCAGCGACGGGGCTGGCCTGTAGCTCAGCCAGCTCGTCGGCGGTCCAGAACATGGGCGTGCTGAAGTCGTCGACGGTGGGCAGGACGTCCAGGTACGGCCTCCATGATGAGCTGGCGCCCTGGAGGTACTCGTAGATGAGGACGAGGATGAGAGAGGTCCATGAGTCCTGGGACATGTCGTCGTCACCGTCGTCGTCAGCCTCTTCGCCCTCGGCGTTCATGTCAAGATCAGCGCCATCCTGCTCCCCAGGCGGGCTGAACAGGCCAGGGATCTTGGTGGCCAGTAACGAGGTGTTGGTGCAGATGATGGACTGGCGTGGGATGGTGAAGAGCACTGTGTCCGGGGAAATGTCGGCTTTCGCGACTGCGCCAACTCATCTCAGCTGAGTTGCTCTGTTAGGAAAATGTGCTGCTTACTCACCTATACCACGGCCCGCGCCTCGATCTCGCAGGTCTCGAACCTCGATGTCATCGTGGAAGGTGGTGCCAGGTTGCGCCCTGAACCAGCTCAGAAATTCGGATGTTTTCTGGTCGAATGTATTCTGCGTCATGGCTGGACGGCGACAATGCCGAGCTGAGCTGGACTGGACTGTGCAAACTTGTTTCTGGAGGTCGCTTGTCGTATTGCCGTTGCACTCTCGGTCAGTCAATCCGTCGACTCAGGCCAGTCCAAATCGATCAGCCTCTCCACAAAGGCTGTGCTGCGCGATGGGTGGGAAATCACAAAAATTCAGCGTGCGACGCCCCACATTCCCACACCCGCAAACCCACACTCCCACCTCCCGGCTGCTGATCAACAGGGGATCGCATCGCTTAACCAGGAGGTCATGGACAAGCTTTCAGCGCCAAGCCGGCACGTCGATAGGTCAGTGGAGAGAATGCCCTAGGCTCGATCTTGGCACCGGTGAACCTCGTGCCTTGCAGCAGCCCTGGCCAGTCTTGATCGTGGTGATGACCATCGTCTCAACCCGGAATCTCGTCGACGCTCAGCCGTGACGACCGCCCAGCCACAGCCTTGGCCTGCACAACACAGCTCACAGGCCTGCCTCGACTCGTCTCGTCTCATCTATTCGCGGTGCATGACATCAAAATTCAATCCAATGCCCAGACGGCCACCGACGAAGCCGAGTCTGTCTGCGGGACCCCTGTCTGCCTACGGCCGTCCTGACTGAAGCCTTACCTGGATATCACGACTTGCGGACCCCACGATATGGGGCAATATAGCCCGGGATGATTCAGCTTCTCGGCAGTTGGCCCAGAGTTGACAGCTCGATGGCACCCAGTGATGCCACCCCGTCCACACAACTACCGTCCTCTCTGTGGCCTGCAGGGCTTCTCATCCCAACCCTTCATCCCGTTGTCGACACGGTCTCTGGCATGACCCGGTGTCGCTTTTGGAAACGTCCCTTTCTTGGCTGTGACGGCGTGGTAATGCTGCACGAGTGAGGTTCACATGGCGCCCGTTGCACCACTGCTAATAATTGCCAAGAGGCGACAGGCGCGCGCTATTCTCGTCCTCGCTGCCATCGCCTGGCCATCGCCATCGCCG
This sequence comes from Diaporthe sp. PMI_573, assembly GCA_021399435.1. NCBI lineage: Eukaryota > Fungi > Ascomycota > Sordariomycetes > Diaporthales > Diaporthaceae > Diaporthe > Diaporthe sp. PMI_573. The sequence continues at coordinate 32,786 of JAJTUP010000147.1, forward strand.
TCACCGACGCTGTGGCCTCGTGACACGGGCCTTGGTCACCGAGCATGCTGTCCTCCCCCTCAGGGCTGGATGAACATCCCCTCTATCTGCAACAACCCCGCAAGGCAGCTTAGATTACTGAGATGCACGCATATTGCTTCCAGCTAAAATAGTCCCATGTCGTGGCACACGGCACGACGGCATCGATTCCCGCCCCCAACCGCCAGCAGGGTTCTCCTAGACCACCACGTTTAATTCCATTTCTTCCCTTTTTTCCTTTTCCCCTTCCGCATTTGGTAGTCGAGCTTATGTATGACACAACGTTTCTATCCACTCAAATATGGTTTGGACTACTACGCCATGCACGTTGAGCGTGTGCCTGTCTGAAGTCGACATGGATATCCGCCAAGAGGAGATGCAGGCGCCTTACTGCTTCCGCGTTTCTGCTGACGGAAACTCCGACAGGTGAGCCATGTGGAGTGTGGCACCACCTCTGCTCGGTTTGTCCCGGCCGGCCGCTGCCCTTGTCTCTGTTGTGGCAGTGTGAATGCCGGGTGTCGTCCGGATTTCCGAACAGGCAGGCCATCGCAAGGCCCATGCCGCATATCCAGCCCTGACGCTGAGTAAACAAGGAACCGGTGAGGCATGTGGCAATCACTTGTGGATGCTGCGAACCTGCACGTCGGGTCACTGTTGAGAAACTTTCCAGAAACCTGCAGCTTTCCAGAAACTTTCAGTGAAAAAGTCAATGGAAAAGACGGGCAGACTTCTGTCAAGCTTCTCGTCTGTGCCAAGACATGACCTCCCATGGGATGAAGGCGGCGGGATCTTGCATGCATGATGGGCCAAAGCTTGTTAAGCCCATATAATTTCCGAACGGCACAAAACGGGCTATTTTAGACCTGTTTCTTCGCATTCGGGCAGCGGGCACCGAGTCAGTAAGTATATGCACATAGCTCCAATCCATGCGGCGGCAAAGCCTTCTCCCCCCCCTAACATGGGCCGCCTAACCACGCGCTTTTGCTAAGCACGTCGATCCTTACGCAGCACCCGCTATGCCCCATCATAATTAGGTATGTCTAAGGTGAGTAAAGGTGCTTGCGTCAAGTCTATCTCACCGTCATTAGCGCACGATCGAATGCCGAGATAGCTGCGAGTGTACCTTTACCCAACACCACAACACTAACCACCATCGAATCACACCTGTCCTTCAGCCTTTCTTCCCGCGAGATCCTATTGGCGGCAGCCTGGGGTTGAACGATTATTTCTCTCATTGCTAACTTTTCATCCAATACATGTACATGACATCATGAAGACTTTATGCTTAAAGAGAGTCAGGACTATGCCAGAAGCAAAAAAGAGCACGGGCATACTACGCTGTTATAATCTCACCGCCCGCTTTACTAAATTAATCAACTCCACGGAGCCAACAAACTGTGTAGCTGCCCAGAGAGCTGGGCGGGGCGGAATGCAATGTGGATCTATATGCAGTGTTCATGGTTCAAGGGCACACCGTTGCTACTCTATTCCCAGCGATGACCTCTTCGGGCTGTCCACACCACCATGCCTGGTGAGGAGTACTACCAGGTATCCAGGTAGATGATACCCAGGTACACAGCCCAAGCCCCCACCACAGGGGGATGTGGGAGAGCTCGACGTCAACACATGCAAGTGCATCATGAATGTCATAGCTATTCTACATTTTGATGAGCATGGAGTATGATGCCGTACAAGTGTATAAGAAGGCCAGCATCTCCGTCCCTTCCATCACCTGTTTCCATCTCATCATCCCATCATCATCATCACTCACACTCTTTTGTGCCTTTTCAAACATCCAGTGCTATAGCAACATCGTCGGTCACATCTTCAGAACTTCTATCTTCCTATCTTCAAGATGTACTCTCGCGGATATATCCTCACTATGGGCCTCCTCCAGGCTCTGCCCTTCTCCCACGCCATACCGGCACCTCAGTGAGTCTTTTCCCGCAGATGATACTTGCTTCAAGCAATACTGCCTTCCCATACCTCCTACTAATTCACTATTCCAGAATGGGTGACTATGGTGAGAACTCGGGCTCAGTTGGTGGTGTCGACCCACCCATTCCCACCGTCACAGCTCCTTCCGGCTCCCTGTACGGCGACGAGAGCCTCCTCGGCGGCAATGCCCCCCTCCCGGATGTTGGATCCGAGTCAGCCGTCGTTGAGAACCCGGAGTATGTGCCCGGCCAGTCCGCAGACAAGAAGCTGGGACTGTACCTCGACTTCAACTCCGTCGATGCGCCCCAGCCCGAGAGGGGAGGGTTTGGCGCCACCGACCCCGGCCCGCGTACCTACTACTACGAGAAGATCAACCCCGATCTCTACGCCGCCCCGGGCACCGACACTGGCGATGTCCCCAACGCTATGTGGCCTCTGGGTCTGTCCCACAACCGCGCCGGCTCCGAGCCCGGTGCCGGCTGGGCTCGCCAGCAGAATCAGGACGTCCTGCCTGCTGCCACCGCCATGGCCGGCGTGGACATGAGACTCGGACCTAATGCTTATCGTGAGCTTCACTGGCACACGGCCAACGAGTGGTCGCTGATGCTGAAGGGCTGTGTCCGTGTTTCCACGGTCAACGAGGACGGCGCGACTGATGTCGACGACGTCTGTGCCGGTGATGTCTGGTTCTTCCCCTCGGGCGTTCCCCACAGCATCCAGGCCTTCGACGAGGGTTGCGAATTCCTGCTCGTCTTCGACGACGGTGCCTTCTCCGAGGATGAGACCTTCCTGCTCTCTGAGATGATGGCACGCACCCCTGTTAGCGTTCTCTCCAAGAACTTCAAGGCGGACCCCAGTGCTTTCAAGAACATCCCTCAGGATGAGCTTTACGTGAGTTATCACCATTCTTTCAAATTACTCATTTTAAAACCAATCGCTAATACCCAAACCAGATCTTCAACGGCACGCCTCAGCCCAAGGAAATTGACGACACCCAGAACCTGACCTCATCCGCCGGCTCGCTCGACGGTACCGTCAACTCCTACACCTACCACTGGTCCGAGCAGAAGCCATACGAGACTCCCGGCGGCTCCGTCAAGATCCTCGACCCGACCACCTTCCCCATCGCCTCCAACTTCGCCGCCGCCCTCGTGGTCGTGCAGCCGGGCGCCATGCGCGAGATCCACTGGCACACCACCTCGCCCGAGTGGAACTACTTCCTGCAGGGCTCCGCGCGCATCACTGTCTTCAAGGCTCCCGAGGCGGCCCGCACCTTCGACTTCACGGCCGGCGGCGTCGGATACATCCCCCAGGCTGCCAGCCACTACGTCGAGAACACCGGCACCGAGGACGTCATCTTCCTCGAGGTCCTGCAGGCCCCCAAGTTCTCCGACGTCAGCGCCGCGCAGTGGCTCGCCCTCACCCCCAAGCAGGTCGTCGAGGACCACCTTGATGTTCCTGAGGGCTGGTGGGAGAACCTCCCCAAGGAGAAGGAGTACATCAAGCAGGGCCCTCTTAACATGACTGAGCTGGCTACTGCTTCCGCCGGCGATGCTGGTACCCCCGCTGCCACCCCCAGCGCCGCCTCGAGCGCCGCCCCCGCCCCGTCTGTTGCTGCGAGGGGTGTTGAGGAGAACAGGAGGGAGGTTACTTTCTTTGCTTAATTGTAATTGGAAAAGGACAATTGTTGGATAATTCGACTACCGAGGAGAATTCTTGTATATACATATTCAGAGTGGATCTAGTTGCGCCAGCGGGGGTGTTTTGCTTTGATCTTATGTTTCCATAGACGTGCGAACTGAAATTAAATGATTTACGATTTGTTCTGTTAAAAATCGATTTTGAGTCCAAATTGACTGTGAGACTCATTGCCTTTCAAAATGCTCTTGACCACCACCCCTGCTCTCCTCTCGCCTCTCAAACCAAAGCCTGATCTCCCTCCCCTTCCACATCAATAATACAATAGGCACGAAGCCAAGCACACTGCCCCATATGACAAACAACAAGAACGCAAACTGATACCCGATCCTCTGACAAAGCAGCACCACGTAAAACGCGTACGTCATACCAAACGTCTGCCTTAGGAAATTAAAGAACGTGGCAACGTCCCCACCTTGCTCGCGGTAGCAGTCAATGCTATAAGTATAGCACGTCGTCGCAATAGGCTGCAACGCAAACACGCTCAGCCCCATCCCGAAAAGCGGCACGAACCAGTGCGTCCGGTACTCAATGGTAAAACCATAAATCAGCAGGCCCGCAGGCAACAAGATCGCCCCCGTCCAGATGGCCTGCAGCCGCGCCTCAGGCGCAGGGTTGACCCCGCCGAGGCGGCGCCGCGCTCTCTTCACGATGCCGTCGAGGATCACGCCCGCGACGCTCTCGCCCAGCACGCCGCCGACGGTGAGCGCGCCGCCGTACGCGAGGCCGATCTCGAGCGTGTCCCACCCGAAGCGCTCGCGGAAGATGGCTGCCACCGTGACGGCGGGCAGGATGCTGCCGAAGCCGTACTGTGCTGCGTAGTAGGCTGCTGGGAAGAGGACGGATGGGTACTGGGCCATGCGGAGGGCGGGCCAGATGAAGTCTCGTAGGCACAGCTTGAGGCCTGGGAAGGGCCCTGCGTAGGGTTTGAGGCGGGCGAGGTAGGCCTTGGAACCGAAGCGAGACGCCTCCCTCCCTGTCCTGTCTGTCGGGCCTGTGTGGCTCTGGTTGTCGGAATTACGCACGTAGAGCGTCTCGGGCAGTCCGACGAGGATAACAAGAAACATGACCCCGTCCATGATGGCCGTGAATTAGAAAATCCATCGCCACCCAAGAAACTGGCCCACGAGCCCACCCAAGATTGGGGCGATATGCGCACCCGTCGTCAGAATCACCGTGAAGAGCCCCATCGCCCGCCCTCTCTCGTGGAAAAAGAAGCAATCGACCACCGTGCTCGGGCCCAGAGCCATCGCAGCCGGGAACAGACCATTCACGACACGGGCGCTGATGAGCTGGCCGTAGGTGCGCGCGTACGCGGATCCGAGGATGGAGACGAATCCCAGCAGTATGGTGAAGAGGTAAACGGGTCTTCGACCGTAAACATTCGCCAAGGGTACCCATAAAAAGGGGCCGATGCCATTTAGGACAATGACGACGGTAGTCTGGTACGAGGCTTCGACGATGGTGATGTCGAAGTCGCGGGCGAGCTGGCTGTAGGCTGGGTTGATGATAGCTGTGTTGATGGTGCCGAGGGCGGCCAGGAGGCAGACTTGTAGGAGGACTGTGACCTTCTGAGTGTCAACGAAAGGGCACATCGCTTGATACAAACATGCCGATACTCACTTTGAGTGATAGGGTCCAGTTCAGGGGGTCTTCGGGGTCATCAGAAGGACGAGGGAGGAATGTGTCCCGATCCTGATCGATGGCTTGATCACTCCTCTCGACATTCTCATTTCCTTTTAAATCCGGCTTCTCTTTCGCCACAGTCCCCGTCTGGAAGGATGCCATGGCCACCTAACACTCAGGAGGAACTTCTGGGTACCTATTGACTTCGCCGGACCCCAAGTTGGCTCGGTACGAGGGCCGAGAGACTACAGCTCAGAATTGAATCTGCGACCACCAACGAGTCAAAAGATGGAGCGGACAATTTGGCGTCACTGTAGATGAATAAATAGACGCCGGAACTGTGGGCGGCGATGATCGGGACCAATAGACCCCGCATCGCGAGCCTGGTCTGATGACGACGACTGTCGGGAATGCCATTTCCTAGATGGTGGAACAGCGGGTTAGTACATGAGGAGAATTCATACAATCCCCTTGTTAGCTCGTTATTTCTTAGTAGCATGCCCTGCTTCGCTTTCGTTTATAAGCCTACAACGGCGAAACACTTTCTATGGTACTCGCGCCAGCGTTATAATGCTAAGTCTCAAGCTTCTATAGGTAGATTTACAAATTTATGCCACAAGTATACTGTTATCGGCAGTGTCTGATATCTAACACTGGCCTTTGAGCCTTTTTCATTGTGTGAAAGGACCACCTACAGCTCTGTAGGAGCGTAATACGGATTAAAAACCAAACCACTCGAGGTTCTGTGGCTGTACCACGATGCCCGATAATACCGTGCGATTTGGTACACTCCAAGGCTTGCCTTTTTTGTGAATCACTTCCATACACCTCACCCGCTTCAGGTCCAATAACGTCTTCCTGCTTAGGGAGGTTTCGTGCAACCAGATTCCCACGCGAACCTGTTCTCCCACTTCATTCCGATCCCAGCAGTTGAGGGTGTACTTGAAGTCATACCAGTCTCCAAACTGGTACACACAGGCCAAGATGCCGCAAGTCGCCGCTACTAGAGTAAAGTATACCACACCAACCAAACAGCAGGCAGCATCATTAAGTTCATGCTGTGTCTTAAAGTATCCCCCCAGGCTAATCTGCAAACCCTGTTGTCGCATAGAGAACCCACCATTATGCCTGATGATATACCAGTGATATGGTCCGCCAGTTCCTGGACTGCTTTTTGGGCACTCAATGGTCATCTGACCACAGCCCTTGAACCATGCGGGTCGAGCCGCCAAAAGTCCCCATTCGCTCTCCCCCCATTCGTCACGGTGCTGTGCAGGAGTCCCAGAGAGTAGCTGTAAACCGGCGTCGGGTAGCGGCATCTTCCACGCAAACAGTGACTCGTCCCTCAGATGAGAGACCAGCTCTTTCTGCAGCCGCATGAACGCGCCCCAGCCTTCGCCGTAACGAGGGTCCATCGTGACGCCGAAGATACCAAGCATGCTGTACGCCATGTCCTCGTCGCGCTCCGTCTGGCGGCATGCGATCCAGCTAAATTTCGTGGCAACGCATGCAGTCCTGAAGTCGTCTGTCGTCTCGCCTTTAAGGTATTTGCATCGGATATTGGTGATACCCTCGATGAGTTCTGCGAACTCGGCTCTATCACCAATATAGTCCCAGTTCTTGTCGAAAAACTCTAGGTGGCGTGGGGCGAGAAGCTCTTGCAGCGTCCAGCCACGGGAGAACCATACCGAGGGATGGCCTGTGTCGTTGGTGAAATCCTCCAGGCCGCCTCCCTTCCTGATGACGTCCGACAGGTAGGTAATGCACAACTTTGCATCGCGATACCACTGGAACATGGAGTTCAGCGACTCAGACAGCTCGGAAGTGCTCGATTTATCGATACAGCAAGTATCGATCCACATCCACCTGATCCCTTTAGCCCTGGCCGTTTGACATGCGCCGCGGATCTTCTCCTGTTGAGGTGATTTCAAATGTGTAGTTCCTGCTGCTCGGAGCGCGTCAATATGGTTCCCGAGCTGCACAACCGTGATTTCTGAGCCGATCCATCGGTGCGAGAGGATTGCATAACCCTCTTGCTTAAATACGGATGGACTATTGGAGCCCAGCTCAAACGTTGTGGTGTCGAGAAGGCGCATGTTTAGAAATGTGGTATACAGTGTAAGAGGCTGGCGGCTTTGAGGCTTCTGCCGACTTCAGGAGTCTGTCAATGAGGTCGAGCTTCTATTAATGGAATTTCTTGTGCTGGACTCCCAGCTTTCAATTCTACGTGAAACTAGTGGTTTGGAACTACTTTTTACACTTTGTTTTATACTTCGTGAGACATTGGAAGGGGTGACGACGACAGGGCAGATTCCAGCCTCATCCGATCAATGTATGCGGGTGTCAAATCCGGATGTGGAACGGACGCCGGGCAAACCAAAATAACTCGTCCATCTCTGACACGCCTGGAACATAACATAACGACTAGAATGCTGGTTTGAGAAATCAAGAATCCGGCGCTTGAGGCTGTATTGCGCAGGAGGCAGTGTCACGCAGACAAACCAGGAGCGTGCCTGAGAGGTGTTTTTCAAGCGACCAAGAAATTGCAAGACTTATTAGACTGACAGACTTTGGCCAAGCGATGAGTGTAAAACCTCAAAAGATCAGAAGGACTGAAAGGGGAGACCTGGAGAGTCCGAAACGTTGATCCGCCCCGTGCTGACCACCATGCTCACCGTGCCATGCCATGCGTGCCCCGCGTCCAAGATGATTATCACCTGCGCCAAGCCTGTCAGCCTGTCGGTAGTGGCCTATCCGTTGCAGGCTTTTCGCACCATTGGTAGCTGAGTACTTCCAGATTTGCTGATCTCCCCGGGCGATGTCACACATGCGTGGACACATGAGAGGACATAATGTGGATAGATATCCTTTTACTTCAATCCGTCTCGCATTTCTCAACCTCTGAAAGTTTCACTACTTCCTTCCGAAACAAAAGCTGAATCATGGCAGGCGAATTCCTTAAAACGTCTTGTTCCCAGGCCGACTGCCTGGCAGAGGCTGGGATTGCCAACCGCGTATTTCTGCCAGGAGACATCGACTACACCTCGAGGAATGAATCGTACTGGAGCCAGGACCAAAAGTTGCAACCAGCTTGTATTGTCACGCCTCGCTCGGCCGAAGAAGTCTCGAAAGCGGTCTTAGCCCTCAAAAGTGGAGGTCATCATTTTGCCAGTAAGCAAGCAATTCACTTTGCAGCTGAATGACTTCAGGAATCTTGAGACAAATCATGCTACGGCCTTCAATGCCAGGATTCAAGTGATTACCGGCGAGCGCATCTGAAAACGTAACAGAGCACTCGCAGTTGCGACCATACCTTGTAACGTCAAGCATTGCTGACTGCTGTAGTCCGGAGTGGCGGCCACGCCAACTTTGGTAACAACATTGACCAAGGTGTCACGGTGAGTGAGATCTAATCAGTTGCGACGCAAAAATATAAAGAAAAGAGAAAATGGCTTGGGCTTAGTTTTTATCAAACCAGATCGACTTGGGCTTGATGACAGATCTCACCGTTGATACCGACTCGGACACTGTCCGCTTCGGGCCTGGTGGTCGTTGGGCCGACGTTTATGCTGCTCTTGCTCCATATGATCGGGTTGTCGCTGGCGGTCGCGAGGGCCAGGTCGGCGTGGCCGGTCTGATTCTGGGTGGCGGAAAGTCATTCCTCACGCCGCGAAGGGGCTTCGCCTGCGACAATGTTCTAGAATTTGAAGTTGTGCTCGCAGACGGCCGAATTGTGAAAGCCAACAAGAATGAGCATGCGGATCTGTTCCGAGCGCTCAAAGGTGGTGGCGCCAATAATTTTGGCGTCGTGACGGGCTTCAAGATGGCCATGGTCGAAAGCAAAAGGATCTGGGGTGGGATAACCATCTACTCTAAGGATCATCTTTCGACGGCAATCGAAGCAACACACGATTTCACAGCGAACGCCGCTACGCACCCTGACGAGAACCTGGTCGTGCTCATCTCACACAACCCGAGTTTCGAAGAGACGGTCATCTGCACGCTTTGTTAGTAATATTCCTTGGATATGAGGTCAATCCTTACCTGTGGCCAGTGTCGACGTCGGGATTTCCTGAAGGACGAAAAATTGCTAACAAACTGCACCACTCGCTCCAGATGCGAGCATGACCGGCACCGAGAAAGCCCCGGCCTACAACAAGTGGTTAGCCATACCTGAGATCACCAACAACGCCAAAGTCACGACAGCAGCAGAGATGATCGCAGCGAACAACACACCGGCAAACTACCAGTAAAAGCCTTGTCCCACTTGTATCCTATTTAAGCTGTATATTCCATTGTTCTAACATCTACATAGCACCATTTGGTTCACCCTTGCATTCAAAAACGAAATTCGCATCATGACCAAAGCCTGTGAGGTTCATGACACATTCGTGGAAGAACTGAAGACCATCGTTCCAGATCGCAACATGCTATCCCAATGCATCTTCCAGCCCCTTCCCAAGCTCTACGCCGAGAAGTCCGCGGAGGCGGGGGGCAACGTCCTCGGGTTGGAGAGGCAGAAAGACGACGGCGTGCTGCTGCTGTTCTTGGTTGAGGTCCCGACAGCGGCCCAACGAGCCGCGGCTTATCCCAAGGCCAAGGCTGTGATCGACGAGGTGCAGGCATTCGCATCCACCATTGGCGGTGCCCAGGACTGGCTGTATATGAATTATGCGGACCCCGATCAGGATGTTTTCGGTAGCTATGGGGCCGAGAACGTGAATTTCCTGAAGAAGGTGGCGGCTAAATATGACCCTGAGGAGATATTTCAGAAGTTGTGCCCTGGAGGCTTCAAGCTTTCGAGGGTTTGAAAGGTACCAATAACGCTCGTTTATGAGGTCATGGAGTGGCTTTCTGAGAAGAGAGGAAATGAATCATATCGAAAATTGAACACCAAAATCTTGCAGTTTATATTCTCCAGAAACTGGCGTGTCTCTAGATATCTTGAATCTGGCCACAAGCAACCTTCAATATCACACACTTGACCCGTATAGAACAACTTCCAACATATCTGGTATATCTAGGCGATTCTTGCCCCACATAATTTCTCTGTGTACAGTACGACACCTTAGGATGCAATTTACCGGGAAAGGTTGCGGACCGTGATTATGTTTTATGGAAGCGCGTTCGAGTGACCTCTCAAGGGGCGGATCGCCGGGCAAAATCGCGGACCGGCACCCGTGGACTGTAGATCACCCCGCAACAACACCACGAAGATATTCAACGAGGCTCTTTGGTACTAAGTACGTAAATAAGTAATTGCCATTTCCATTATAAACGCCACCGTTTCGCCTGCTGGCGTGACCTTTGACTTTTCGCTCTGCGAATAACAGGTTCCCGCCTAGAACCCCATACAGAACTGCGACTAATCGCCACCGCACCGTAAAGCCCCTTGACAGAATGTACTCTACGACGTACCTACACAAATTGACATTCTGTCTTCTGCTCCTTTTGTTTGCAACAGTCTCTCAATCAAAAATGAATAATTCAAGCAGCATTCGGGTTCATACAGTCCCAGAGGGTGTCACGGCTAGCAAGGACTTCACCGTACAAGCTCGCCTAGGCGGGTCTGGTGCCTGGTCCCCTTTACCTGCGTATTCTGTAAATGGTGCTGAGCAGAATCTTAGCCGCAACGAATTCAACCTCCACAGCATCACTATCAGCTCTTTGGATTACGCTCAGGCCCCTTTGGAAGTGCGAGCCCAATATAACGCCGGGGAAGTTCATTCCGCCACGATCAGACCCCTCTCCTTGGGAATCAAGCCTTTTGTTGAGGGAAATGTCATCAGCTTCGCACTTGATCGACACGTGGATCTAATGTTGGAAATCAACAATGACAAATGGCAAGCATTGCACCTGCTTACCAATGAGATCGACGAAAATGCCCCAACCAAAGATTCCGAGAGCGTTTGGTATTTTGGACCGGGCCTGAACAATGGCTCGGCCTACGCGAAAGTTGATGGGGGGAACCTAACGGTCCCATCTGACACAACTGTCTATCTCGACAGCGGGGCATTTCTTAACGCTAAAATATTCTTCAACAACGTATCAAACTCTGGTATTCGCGGCCATGGGTTTCTCTACAACTCGCCCAACGGCGGCGCCATCCTCATCGAACGGTCATCTAACATCTTTGTCGAAGGCGTCACCTCCTTGAACGCGAGCGGTTTCACCCTTACGACCGGCGAAGCAAAGAACGTCCACATCAATCGCTACCGTTCCTTCACATCCGCCGGAAACGGCGACGGCCTCGATTTCTTCTGTTCCCAGGACATTCTTGCCGAGAACTGCTTCCTTCGTAACTCAGACGATAACCTCGCCATCTACGGTCATCGCTGGGATTACTACGGGGAGACCAGGAACATCACGTTCAGAGACTCGGTAGTGTTGCCGGATATTGCGCACCCGATCAACATCGGAACCCACGGGAACCCAGAGAGCCCTGAGACTTTGAGTGGCATCCATATCAGTAACATCGACATCCTGGATCAAAACGAGGGTCAAATGTGGTATCAAGGCTGCATCTCAATTAATGCCGGCGACGCGAACCACGTGCAGGAGGTGTTAGTTGAGGACGTCCGTGTGGAGAAGATAACAAGAGGCCAGCTGGTAAATCTCCGCGTTATGCAGAACGGCAGGTGGACCACGGCACCGGGCAGCAGTATCCGCAACGTCACTTTTAGGAACTTGGAGCTGGATATGGAAAACTCCAAGGTTGTGAACCCGTCTCAAATTCTGGGTTATAACTCGACTAGGAACGTTCAGAACATCACCTTTGAGAATTTGAAGGTAGGTGGGGAGCTCGTTCACGAAGATATGGACAAACCACGGTGGTTCATGGTTTCAGACTACGTTCCCATGTTCGCGAACGAACATGCATTGAATGTTTCTTTCAAGCTGGCCGGGGCAATGAATACCACACGTAAATAGATAAAGATCCTGATCTTGTGCTGGCTATTTGGAAGGCCTGTCAAGTCAATACGGAGCCACTTCTCGGATAAGGAATTTCGAAAAGGGAGGTTATGCAAATGGCTAGCATGAAACATTGTCACACCACAGCCGAACAGACTTAGTATTGTGAATACTATGTACACGTCAATGTGAGGTTTCATTCAATGTAGGAATTGAAGCACAGCGAGCCGGATAATGAACATATTTTACGCATGGAGGCTGGTGCCGATTGCCGGTGACCAGCAAGCCCCCCCCCCCAACGTTTCACCTGTGATACAGCAGTCCTTAGTCATGCGCTCCTGGAAACCACTTCGTGGAAAAGAACACATTGTGACGTTTTCAAACAATCGATTTTCTTTTGTGCGAGCTTGCCTGTCAGTACGGACGCCTACCCAGACAGACTTGCACAAAAAGACCAAGTGTCTGACCCCCAAATTTACTCTGACCTATCGGTCACACTAACCGATCATGAAGCACTCCTTAAAGAAAGGTAACATTGATGGTTCTACTTAAGATAGAAATTGAGAAGAATGAGAACAAGAAGTTTAGGTTAGGTGACATTAGAACTCGACTTCAAGCTAAGCGGGCGCCGGTACTCACTAATGTGGATAGTGTCCGAAAGTAAGACAAATTTGTGCAAAGACCAACTAATGGAGAACATGAATTGCATGAAATGCTAAAGGCCATAAAGATGGCTCTTCGATGTAACAAGAAAGATTTCTTCTTCCAACTTGTCACCAATAGCCTGAATGAAACCGACCTTCGCCCACATGCGCAAAAAAACGCACATCCAAGAGCACAAACCCTGTGCCACCGAATACAGTTCCCCCAACTCCTCTGGCCATTTCACATCTCCAGGCCACATTCATAGGACATACCTCTGGCACCAGAAATCTACTCAATGACAATGGCGACACCAGATCACCCATTCTACGTACCCGGACTAGATATTCCGCGTTTCTTGTTTCGTGGATTCAACAAGTACTCGGGGGGTGGTTTCCCAGGACAGAACACTACCGACGGGATTGTTCCACTTGGATTTCTTCAAGGATGCGATCAAAAGATGGAAATCGACGGTAAAATGAAGCCAGAGTTGGTGAAAGCCCGGGTGAGGATCCATTGTTGCCAGCACACCTATTACCCAACGCCATTCAGCTCATGGACGCATGATTGGAGGACCGCTCTCGGTTTTGCCCGCAATCGGCAGTCCACTAAAGATCCGAGCAAATGGCAGTATTTGGAGGATGGTGATGAAGGTTATATCGCGGTCCTCGACACCTCGGCCCTTGGTGATGAGAGAACGCTGCGGAACCGGATTTTCCACGTGCCACAATTCGACGTCCCTCACCTCCACATAACGTGTGAATGGCTCATATGGGGTCCCGTGTCTGGCCCGGCATATCGCTGCGTGCCATTTTCCGCAATCAGAGGCGCCGTCGGCTGCAGGAAATGGCCACGCCATATTCCCAGGAAGCAATCAGAGCGCTACCTGCTCCCCACAGACATGCGCCAGGGCATGTTAGTTGCTGGGTGCTTCCAACGAAAAGACGACACCAGCGCCGACGTGATGCTGGCCGTCGCGGCTGCCGAGCTGGCCCCCAGGTTTTGGGGGAGGGAGCAGTACGTCTCGCCTAGGGGAGATCCCGAGACAGCCCTGGACACCGAGCCGCTCTGGCCCCGGGACGTGCTGAAGAAGCTTCTTGATCTCATCGCCCTATGCAAACCGGTGCTGTCAGGCCTCCCCCTAGTACAAGGCAACACAGCCCTCGAGGGGTTCCCACGCGTGAACCTCATGTATGACCTGTTGTCGGACGCAGCGGCCCGTTGGAGAGACAACAATTCGGGTGCAACCTGGGCTCCCGTGAACTGGAGACTCATTTTGAGGGAAAGTCTTGAGTTGGGTGAAAGTCTGTGTGAGCGCTGTCTCAACGAAGAAAACCTGTGAGCCAACGAGGACCACTCCGCTCTCTCAGTGTCACTCCTGTCCTACTGCTACACCGTATCGGCGTGGAAGAGGAGGAGACAGGGGAAACAAGGAGCCCAGGGATACCCAGTCACCAGGTCATCAGCGGTCTCAAGTGCCACCGTGCATATTCCCAAACACCTGCTTCTTGGAAGACCAGCAGCTGTTGTCTATATCCCATATCTAGATTTATCTTCAACGACCACCCCGCGGACGCCACACTCCATTTAATCTCCTCGGCTTCTAAGACAACCAATTAATGACGCGTCAACGTCTTGACTGCAGAGATTGCGAGCTGGAAGTAGGGGAGCCGCCGGCCGATCCGCCTTCGCCGGAGCCAATGCACCAAGCCGTCAAAGATCTGGCCGACTTCTTCAAGTAGTCCTGTATAAGCCGGTCGCCGCAATTACCATGCATCAGGATCTCGCTCTTGAGCGCAAACACGTCCGCCTGCAGGCTCCTGAGGGTCATCGACAGCTGCTCGTGCCTCGATGACTCTTCCCTCTCCGTGGCCTCGAGCTCTGCAACCGCCGCCTTTGTTTTGATGCGGCACTTGTTGGCGGCTTTTCTGTTCCGAGCGCGCTGCTCGGACCGTGCTGTCTCTGGGGTGGGAGATTGTTTCGTTCGACGCTTCTCGCTGCTTGAACTGGCCTTCCTCGAGCTTCTTGATTGTCGTGGGGTTGTCTGCGCATCTGTCTCCGGCAGGTCAAAGCTCGCGTGGGGGGTAAATAGCATGGGGCTTGTCGCAGGATCGGAATACATCATAGCAACGGTCAGTGCTGAAGCGTGGCTTTTGATCCTCGTCTCTTGACAAGGTCCTGGGCCATCGCAATTCTTGTTTTTCCGGGGATGACTGGCTGAATCCGTGCGATTTCCGTGCTGGCGCGCATCTGTTGTCGCTTCGGAGATGGATATACTCTCGGGCTTCTGTTTGTGTGTATCCAAGTTACCAGTCTTCAATAGTCTCGAAGAAAATGTTGTTTGATCATGGCTTCCAGGACTAGCCCAGGGGCCACCCCACCATGGAATTCCCGAGTTCGTTTGAGTAAAACAGCTGGCGTCGAATTGCCAGCCATTGGATGCTGTAGGGTCGACCCCATCGGAGGAGGTGAACGGGGCGGTGATGTAATGCGTAGGAATCGGCGCCGAGTGTACGTTCCCCACGAACTGCGATTCTAACCTCGCTGGTGTTCCACTAGCCCAAGTGTTACCTGGGAAAGATATGTTGTAGTTGCTAGCATTTGTCACTGTTGGTGAGGTACAGATATTTTCGAAAGCATCACCGTATGGTTCAACTGGTACCACACCGATTTCCTCGCTGTGGAAGTCGCTCGAGTATAATTCACAAGGTTGAACTTCAGTCGTGCTATTGCGTGTGTTCAGTGAGCCCATCGTTGGGTGATTTCGTGTTGTGAATTGTACGAGGGATCTATCAGGCCGTCAGATAGATCTCTTCGATAACTGCTGTTGTTAGGCTTTAAGTGACTAATGCTGGCGTATACAAGATTGGATGCTTGATGTGCTTCAGGCAAAGAAGGAGGAACATCACAAATGCCCTGTACAAGATGTGTGTGGCATTGATATGACACTCGAGGTAGTAGCATTCCAACCTATGTACACACTATGTACCCTGTGCATTGGTTTTTACCGGAAGGTCGATTTGAATCATGCATGCCATGGTTACACTGCAAGAACTCTCATCCTTCCAAATCCTTGGAGCCCAAAGCAGTGCCGGTGGCCAAGAATGGCCAACTGCCTCTGCGATACAACACAAAAGGACGCAATCCGATGGCACAGATGGTTTGCCAAGAACGAGGGGCAAGATAGAGCTGCTTCAAGGCAGGGTTCTGCACCAATTGGCATCAGCAGGGACGTGTACCTCACTAGGATCATGAGCGAGACTGCCGACCAGAGGAATCCAATTAATGCCCTGTAAGACTTGCAAGGCGCAGCATAATATAAAATATGGTTTGAAACGATGGCCAGCGATAGGTCAAGCTCAAGAAAGCGAGACCGGAGCCGCGGAAAAAAACGCCAATGTCCGCTGGGCCTCAGAGCTGAGGAGCTATATTAAGTTATTCCGGTGTGGCTCATTCTAGCTGGGGACGAGGCACACCGGACGCTGCTCTAGGAGGAACACGTAGTAGGTTGGCTTCTACCAGGGTAGCATGGGTCCTGTCTGAGATCCTGAGATCTTGCAATGCTCACTGCTCGACATCGGTGGCGAATATAAGAGGAATGTAGATCCGTCACCAGTGACCTCGATCCTGAAGGCTGTTCTAGTATCCGACTGTACTGCAGGAACAAGAGACAGCTTTCTCGAAGAGTCGCATGGAGGCACAAAGCGACCGTGGAGAATAAGAGCAGGGCCTACCAAACCCTGCTCGGCTGAAAAGGCTCCGTGACCTCTAATTGGGTAAATATGAGGTGGCAGGTCGGATATCTCGGGCCCTCCGAAGCGGTGCCTTTGTTTCTCCGCATGGCTGTCTGTCACGAAGGTCCGGCGGCATACTGGATTCGGTTTGGACACGTTGAGAAGTGCAGCCCAAAGGGAGTAAAGGGCATTTGATAAACTGATGATGACCTATTCAATTCCATGAATTTTTATTGGTTCATGCATACATGGATGAATAGATGTGTGCTATTACAGACTGTCCACGCCCGAGCTCTCGCGTTCGTTCGAACCACGGACCGTGAAGGACCCTGGCATCGTTGCTGGACGTCCGATGCCACTTGTTGACCACACCAATATGCCGCACTCAGCAGTGTGGCGCACAGTCATTGTAGACGTCTTGCGGTCATGCAGGGGTCCACTAATGCATCCGGGAGTTGTTTTTGGGCACCTGGGTGGTTCCTGATACAGACCGCCGGGGGAAGATCGTTGCTATTTATAGTTCTCTTTGTCAATGTTTCGTTCTTGTTGCTGTAGCCATCTGCCGTCTTGGCTACAATTAAATTGTATTGCCTAGTTGTGTTGGTGATGGTGTACCGTAGTTGGGCACCCTGGCCTTGGGTGAAATGTCCTGATAATGTTGATCATTTGTTTGATCAAAGCAAACAGTGATATGTTCAAGTTGTGTCTCGAGCCAAATGTGACTAGCATTGGACTTGCAGTGTGTTCTCTCGAGTCACGACTCAACGGCCAGAATCGAAAAGCTTGAGCTTAAATATTCCATCTGCCGGGAGACCGCCATAGTCGACGGAAAGCCATATTTGGGTCGCAGGGTGTCTCTCGCATTATCAACCCACTTTGGAAGGACAGAAGCCTGGCAGCCGAGCCGAGATATCAATAAACCCTACCGTTTCCTGCAAATTGAAAAATCCATGCGACCAAACAATCAAGACGACAATCATAAAATGGCACTAGTCTTCTTATTGCGACGAAGCGATCATGAGTCTCTAGAACACGATGGCATTTATCAGTTCGGTTCACTTTCTCCCCCAAGACCTGTGAGTCATATGAGCGTCCAATGCCCTGGCTTGTGGAGTTCAAACAAGGAATTTTCCCAATTGAATCACGACGATGTCAGAAGATATACCGCCATGGCGATCATACGGTGGACAGGAAAGGCTAGACAGCATGCTCCCACGAACGCAAATGGCCGCATGATTGATACCGCACGCCTTCCTGTTTACGTAACTCATGATGTGGTCTACTGCATACCTAGTACGGAATTGTTTTGATTTTATTCAACCAATACGGCAATCTGGATAGGTGCTACGGAGATAGAGCCCCACCCCTTTCACTTGCTGTCAAACAATCTGCCGTTAGGATGGAGGCGATTCCCAGCTGATGCTAGAACCAGTCAGTTCAAATCCACCATGACGGATTTCCGGGACTAGAGCGGTGACTCAGTCTCAGGAGTGGAGCAGAGACGCAGCCATGAGTAGCAGTATCAGGCACGCAGGCATTCTACTTGCAAAGAGGGAGTAATTAAGTGGCTTTTTTCCGCCGTGGTCTAACGATGCTTTGCGTGGGACGCCCGCCGGACTGGGGCAGGACGATCGCCGTCTAGTTAGTGCAAGCAGAGCTCCGCGCGTAGCTCCAGACCGAAAACTCTATGGGCAGGTACTTCCGGAGAGGCGCCCTCCAAACGGCAGATTCCGCTGATCGCCAGCAAATTTTCCCAGGCGGCTTCCCCAACGAGAGACCCAAGCCAGCGCGGGAGCCTTTCCAAGCTTCCGGATGCAGGGGCAGATAAGCCATCCCCGAGGACTCATCGAACATCCGCCAAGCTGAGGGAATTTCTCGAGTCTCAACGCCGTTGTTTGCCCTGGATTTTTCTCCCTTTTTAAAGACATGACTTGAGAGACACAAAGCTGATACGTGGCCAAGGCACATTTGCGATGATAAGAGGACGTGTGTGCTCCCACGTCGCACAGCTCCCCGGACCAGGCACTCGCTTCCCTTCCTCCATCCCGTCCACA
Source organism: Diaporthe sp. PMI_573 (assembly GCA_021399435.1). Lineage (NCBI taxonomy): Eukaryota > Fungi > Ascomycota > Sordariomycetes > Diaporthales > Diaporthaceae > Diaporthe > Diaporthe sp. PMI_573. The sequence continues at coordinate 51,408 of JAJTUP010000147.1, forward strand.
GTGGGGCTTACTCAGAACCTCAACATCAAACCCAACCTCAACGTCAGCCGCTGTTTTCAACGTCACTGCAGCTCTCACTCCGGGGCCCGCGGTCGCAACTTCTCGCCTCACCTCGTCTCGCAAACAACCACCAAGCGCCACCTCAGGAGCATCATGTCCGACGAACAGATCTCCCGCTACCTGCAGCAGACGCACGACCGTGTGTTCGAGCACAACACCAAGTGGGCGGCCGACAAGAAGGCACAGGACCCGGACTTCTTCACCAACCTCAGCGCGGGCCAGAAGCCCGAGTACCTGTGGATAGGCTGCAGCGACTCGCGCATCCCCGCCGAGCAGATCACGGGCCTCGAGCCCGGCGAGGCCTTTGTGCACCGCAACATTGCCAACCTGGTCTGCAACATCGACCTCAACGTCGCCTCGGTGCTCAACTACGCCGTCGAGCACCTCGAGGTCAAGCACATCGTTGTCTGCGGCCACTACGGCTGCGGCGGCGTCAAGGCCGCCATGACCCCAAAGGACCTCGGCATTCTCAACCCCTGGCTTAGGAACATCAGGGACGTCTACCGCCTTCACGAGCAGGAGCTCGACGCTATCGCCGACGAGTCCGCGCGCTACGACCGCCTCGTCGAGCTCAATGTGATCGAGCAGTGCCGCAACGTCGTCAAGTCCGCCGCCGTCCAGAAGTCCTACGCCAAGAACCACTTCCCCATCGTCCACGGCTGGGTCTTTGGCTTCAACGACGGCCTGCTCAAGGACCTCAACTTTGACTTCGCCACTACCCTGGCCGACATCCAGAAGATCTACAAGCTTGCGGAATGATGGCTTTAGATGAGACGTGGCTGAAGGCGTTTAGAGGGAGGTTTTGGCGTTCAGAAGGGCTTGGGGGCTTGCTCGTGGGTACGGTTGGCATGGATGCCTGCCAGGGCGAAGTGGTATGCATCATTTGGAGTAGGAGAGGGAAGTCGTTCTGAAATGGGCATAGGTGATGCACCTTGGTACCAATGTTTCAGCATAACACACAGCGACACGCCCTTTCACGGGAAAATGAGAGCCAAAATACCACAACATTTGTTCTAACCACTCAAAAGTGAGCACCGGTCCAGCGTGTCCCTGGATCGAGTATCCAGCAATGCTGTAGAAAAAGCTTCTAGTCGCACAGTATCCTCATTGTATCCCACAGTGCTGCACGCGGTCATCCAGTGATCACAAGCGAGTATTACCAAGCATAGCATCCCGGCTGACGGCACCCCGACTACCTGAAGCTGGTCGCCTCGAAACGAATCCATGGGCTAATCCACTCATTTGATGTAATCAGATATTTGGTAGCTCGAGGTGTAATAGGCCCCAACCAGAAACCACCGTGTCTTCAGTGACGATGTCATTCACGATTAGTAGCTACGGTCAAATGTGAATCCGGCACGTGCTGACTGCCTTCGGCTTCGGCTCTGATACTGCTAACAAAACTCGTCCGACATTATGGGCAAAGTCGAGTAACTTACTATCAAAAGTGTTTAGGCATTTACCACTGTATGAAGGGACCGCCTACATACTGCTTAAGAAGCGTACATATACGGATTAAAAAAAGACGAAACCACTTACTATCGAAAGCCCATTGACCCTCGAGATGTCCCTCTCTTGCATTTCCACAGCATGCTTTTCAGGAGGAAAAGCCAGAGGTGGCAATTTCGCATCCCGAAGCTAGCCATAACAGGCGCAATCGTTGAAAGACCCCATGGTTAGTTCGCTCTTCAATGGCCCAGATTCTTTCATGGGCGGTTGGACTCTTCCACACTTCGTACATTGCAGTCAATCATCAACTTAGGACAGTTCCCGTTTCATCACGCTCATAGGTCCGAACATTCTCCCTTTATTTGACGTATGAGATGCATTGTTTCCTCTCTCATACACTAATTAGTCCATTTACAGCATCTCATCCAAGACTCTAATCGTCCAACAATACACATTGTCCCAGGACAATCAATATGGATATTTGCTGGGGACTTTCGTCTCGGTACTTTTGGCTACCTATTGTACGCTTCAGTGTCTCATTTATGGTCAAATCTCACGAGGAATCTATAAATTTGAGAGCAGAACTTGTCTAGGGACAGGAAAATTGACCTCACCACCATCCACAACTACCTCCGCACTTGATACCACTAAGCCTTTCCCACAGACAGCAAAGACGAGCAAGTTCCTGGTGAACTTCTTGTTGAAGTTGTAAAATCTTTGGGTGAGTATCATAATCTGTAAACTCTACAGGCAGAGTCTCGGTACAAGTGCATTACGAGTTGGTAAGGAAATACGAGGTACTCAACAAGTTGTCCCCTTGAGACTTTAGACAGCTACCATGGCTCAGCAACTTCCTAACAATAATCCTGTCTTCAGGAGGCCCGCCAACCTTGATATTATCCAGGATGCCGCGCTTCCATCTGCGAGTGTACTCCTATCAGGATATGCGAACTTGCGATGTTGCAGATACGCCGTCTGCATCAACGAAAGTGGCCAGACAGGTGTGTTGCCCGAAGAAAAGGATTACCACGTCCAATACTTTGGAAATGTGGAGAAGCTCGGGACTGAGGAAAACTACCATTTTCACCCTATTGCGTTCGACGAGTTCATCCGACAAATCCGTTTCGAATGCGGTGCAGCTTCGGCGCGGCAATTAACCGTCTGGGCCACATCTAACCTCAGCACACCGGCTACGCGCATTTCGTCAGATGAGCACATTCTGGATGTCATACGCCATCACGATGAAGTATTCCGCAATGACCCATTTAATCATGTGATTTTGTACTTCTTTGTCGAATTCAACAGGCGTTCCGGCACCATTCCGTCGCGGAGCAGTCGTGAATGCATTGCGCAGCCAAATCTCCTGGATCGAATAGACCCCTACGTCGCCGCAGGGGGTGTCTCGCCTACACACGTTCCTGACACTCGTACTACTGGGCTTGGTTTGAACCGCGACAACGACGCTGTTGACCCTCCTATGGTAACCCCAGTCTCGCCGAAGAGATCAAACACCTTGGAGAGCGGAAAGAAGGCCGTCAACAAACTCACGATTGCTGTCAAAAGCGCTGCGGGGACAGTCAAAGACCTTGTATCTCCTCGGGGAGTTCCCGAACAGCATACTGTGCTCACAGAGCTGGCCTCGGGGATAGAGGAGGAGGACTACCTGACCAGTCTGCTGCCCAGGTCCAGTGGGAGCCCGGAGCACCAAGCTGACATCGACAATTATCAGGCACAACTGTTTGAGCGGTTCGCACGGTTCTTTCCCCACATCGACCCCGGCCAACGCGATAACAAACGATCCATTCACTTCCGCAATACTGCTCTCGCAGTGACTCCCCATCAGTTTTGTCGAGCCATGGAGATACTGTTTCAAGATCATACGACAGGTATCGCCGGCGGTTTTCTTGCCTCAGAAATGGGATCGGGAAAGTCCTACATCATCATATGCTGTGCAGTCATCCGTGCGCTCCTATTTGAGAGCAGGAGGCGAGTGGAACGGGAATGGGAAGTGGTCGAGACGCGCGCAAGGTCATCAAAGAAAGGTTCTAGCTCTCGACATGTGCTTGAGCACCTTCCTCGTGATGCCCCCAGGGGCCAAGGGCTGACATGCCCCACGCAGAGGTATCGGGGAAATGATGTAACGTGCTTTTGTTGCCCCGATGGTGCCACGCGCAATCATATTTCAGAACTGAAGCCCGGTGCTGCGCTCATTCACGTTCCCAGCGCCGCAATGCCCGGCTGGATTGACATCCTCGAGGGCGCCATCTTCAGCAAAATCGCCTACAATGTCACTGTCTTGTATGCCGGCACAATCACCTCCTCAAGACTCCAGCCTAGTCCCGACTTCTTGGGCGGAACGCGCTTCAACCGCTGGACAATGGGTGCTGTGCTGCCTGAGGGTCACCCTGGCGGGCTGATCACGAACACGCAAGAACTCGACTGGGTTGCCCAGCCTGCTCCCCTGTCAGACGGTTCGATGGCGATAGAGACGTATATCGTCGTGACCCCACACAACAGCACGAAACTCCGTGAACTTTACAGCTGGCATGTTCAAGACCTTTCTCCGGCGCCACAGAACTGTCAATTCCCTCGTGAAGGCCTATACGCATTTCCGGTCGGTATCCATTTTATTGATGAAGCACACAAAGTGCTTGAGGACAACAGCCTGCCTTTGGTGATGGCCAGGGAGCACCGTCATATCCGCGCCACACCGTCGTCGGCGCGGCCTGCCGACATATGGTTTGTGACCGGTACCCCCTTTGGTGCTCAACTCAGGGACTTGGCTGCTGCGGCGAGTTTTCTAGCCCCAGATCGTGCGGGTGATGCGAAGACTCTGCACACCACGTACGAGGCGATCAGGCCCGCGATGACTAACACCCCCAGAGCTATGTTCGAGACGCTCTTCGATAAAGTTCTGGGGGGGCCATTGGTGATCAGAGATATTTCAAACACACATTTCCTTGGATCACTGGTCTCGGACATTCAGAATGTCCGTCCCCAGTACGTCTCGCGGAACACCCCAGGGAGCCAGCTTCACTCCGTCCGTATGATCATCGACACGAAAGTCTCGAAAGGTCCCCGCGATGCTTACTTCGACACGCTCCTGAACCTGAAACAGAACACGGAGCTTTTGTACCTTCTCTCGATGTTTCCATCTGCTGCTAGGCTTCTGCTAGAGTCGCCAAATCTCGCTTTCACCGACCTAGACACTCGCAGGACAATTCGAAAGGAGAGTAACACGACGGGCGAGTCGCTTATAAGTCATAAAGACTTTCGATCTTTTGCTGAGAAGCTCACCCGCGGCCCACGAAGCCCAAAACTCCAGCACATCCTTGATGAGCTGGAGCGGATGGCCAAAGACAACACGCCCCGGCCGCAGAACTCCAAGGCCGGAACCAGTGCAAACGTTCAGTGTGACAAAACGCTGAAGAAGATGGTCATCATCACTCCCACTCTCTTCACGGCAGTGATGTTATACGTGATCCTGGCTCGCTCTCACCCCCGCTCCGGCCCTCTTCTATACCACGAGGACCTGAAGCAGAGCCAGCGGTCGGACGTGCTGAGGCGGTTCAACAGCCTGCGCAAGCGGGATGGGCCCTCGCGGTGCTTTATCGCTCCTGCGTCGGTTGCTTCGGAGGCCCTCAACCTTCAGATTGCTAACCGCCTAATCTTGACGAGCCCGCTGCTGAACATTCACCAGGAAAACCAAGCCCTTGCTCGTGTGAACCGTGCCGGTCAATGTTTTGATGTGGAGTTGAAGGTTCTTCTCCTTGAGGACAGCCCACTCGACCGGATCGTGGTCGCTCACCGGGCTGGCGCGAAGTTTGAAACTGATCCCTTCAATGTAGATGAAAGTGTCAGTGTGAAGTATGATGAATGAAGCAAAGGAAATTCGTCGATTGGGTGAGTGAATTCCTTGCTTTTAGGACAAAGTCGAGACAAATACATAGATTGTTCAATTTTAGAATTATTTACGAATAAGCACCCGTGGACACGAAACAATTTTTCTGCAACGGTGACCACTGTGACTCAGTGCCTACGGTGCGCAAAGTCAGGTAATCGGGCCCTCATGTGTGCACTGGATCATTTTTGCGCTGTAATGAGACCGAACTTCTTCCAACGCTCTTGCATCGATTGACTACTCGCTACTATGTGACCGTATGCGCATATAAGAGCGTATCCGTCTAGAAATTGCGTTGACTCGACGCATACAAGGTCGACTGGGCGGCGTCAGAGTGGTGGACCCAATAATTGGCCACATGTGCATGCAGCCTACATGCGAAAAAAAAGTGCCTCATTTTGTGTACAAACGTTATAATCGTACAAGTCGGCGTTGCAGTGCCATTGTGCTCACTTGAAGCTACATGCATCGTGAGTTCGTTGTTTCACCATCTCCGGCTGGCGACTTGTTCGCACATCGCTCCCGGTGAAAATGCCGAGGTCCACCGGCACAGCATATCTCCGCAGTAGTCTCAAACTTCTTGGACTCGCACCCCGCATAACAGAAATATAGACTCATAGACTTTTGCATGTTTCCTCTCTGAATCGTTACGCCTGGAGGAAGACGTGTCTCAAACCTCACCTAGAGAAGGCCTATTGTCCACCATCTTGTTGTTGTTGCTCCTCGGTCCAATCCGCCCCAATATGACTAGCCCAAGTACCAATGACTGGCAGGCTCGCGGGGCCGAGAAACGAGCACGCTGCCAGACTCTGATACCAAAACCCTGGCACCTTCCCTCTGCGCTCCTGCAGACCCTCAAACACCCACTCGAGTCGTCAAAGAATAATCTTATCGAGCTAGGCATCGTCCGCCGCTCAGGGCTGCTCACGGACAAGGAGCTCAAAATTACAGAAGCCTATGATGTCCAGGGCCTCCTCAAAGCGCTTGCGTCCGGGGAACTTTCCTCACTTGAAGTGACAGTGGCATTCTGCAAGAGGGCAGCCATTGCTCAGCAGCTGGTCTGGTCGATCCTCACTTGGTGTTTAAATCCCTGCTCTTCATCACTGACATTGACCTCAAGACGTCCTGTCTCACCGAGATATTCTTCGAAGAGGCCCAGGAGCGAGCTAAGCACTTGGATGCCCTTAGAGCGGAGGGCAAGCTTGTTGGCCCTCTACATGGGCTGCCAATCAGCCTCAAAGACAGCTTTCAGGTCCGCGGTACTGATGCCACCCTTGGCTTCATTGCGTACCTTGATAATGGCCCATCTCAAGAGAATTCGTATATGGTCGATACTTTGTTGAATTTGGGCGCTGTTCTGTATTGCAAGACCAACATTCCTCAGACCCTCATGGTATGTGATACCTGGCTTCTGCTCAGTTTGTCCAGGCCTTCTCTCTCCGTCACAACTCTCTCACTAATGAGACTCCCTTTCACAGACCGCCGACTCGCATAACCATGTCTTCGGCCGGGCTCTCAACCCATGGAACACGAGCCTCACTGCAGGAGGATCTACTGGTGGCGAAGGTGCCCTTATTGCCTTTCGGGGCTCACCGCTTGGCGTAGGGACTGACGTTGCTGGTAAGTCGTCCGCCTTCCAGGGAAAAAGAGCAGGAGATTGACAGGCGCAGGATCCATCCGCATTCCTTCCCTGTGCTGCGGATTATACGGATTTCGGCCGACCACGTGCAGAACTCCATACGGGAAACAAGCCCCGAACGCCAACCCTGGCCTGCGGACTATTCTGCCCTCTGCCGGCCCTCTTGCAAACGACATAGGCGCCCTGGAGATATTTCTGCAATCGGTGATCGACTCCAGGCCAGCATTGCTGGATTCGACCGTGTTAGATGTGCCTTGGAGGAGCGTCGGCCCGCCGAAGACGAAGCTCCGATTCGGTGTCCTCGCTGAGGACCCCTTGCTGCCTCTGCACCCTCCGGTCAGGAAAGCTGTGTCTGACACGGCGGATCTACTCCGGTCCCAGGGGCACGAAATCGTGCCGCTAACCGCTCAAGAGTGTCTGACTGCAGCAAGCTACGATGTGGCCACCCAACTGTTCGGCCTGGACAAAACGTCGGCTGAGATACTCGCCAAGGGTGGCGAGCCGCTTGTCCCGTCCTTGGTCTTTATCCGGGATGCAATGAAAGAAGTCAAGTTTGACCGGGACTTCCTCCCTGACACAAGGGCTATCAAAGATCCATTGCAGAGACTGTCACTTCTCAATGTGAAGAGGTACGAGATACAAGACCTTTGGAAAAAGATGTGGGTGGCTCGGGGACTCGATGCCGTGATCGGCCCCGGCGCGCAGACAACTGCGGTGGAGCACGATATGTATGCGTTGGCGCCGTACACTTGCCTGTTCAGCTTCCTTGATGTGAGTGCCATCGTATTCGAGCCTTCTGTTGAGAACCAGTGGCTGACACCTAAGCAGTATCCTGCGTGTGTGATTCCCGTCGGCCGAGTCGAGAACCCAAGTCCAGCCGAAAGCGTAGTAAAGCGCCCAGGTCAGACTGTACCACCTTGTGAGTAACTCCGTTGTGACCTCAGTTCTGTCCAAGTTTCACCCCTCACTTTGCATCGATCGCTTCTTCTCGTGACCCTGATCATAAATGAGACCGATCTGTGGTTAACACTTTGATAGACAACCCGGCAAACTTGGAGGGTGCCCCAACATCCATCCAGATTATCACGACGACGATGCGCGACGAAGAGTGCCTGGAAATTGCCAAGCTCATTGACACATATTACGCAAGAGCCGGAAGCCGCAATGGCGCAAGCGCTTCCAAGTTGTAGATGATTACATGGTCGTACGGAGTAGCTTCAGTGGCTTTCTCAGACCTTATATTCTAAGATACGTTTCCAGGAGTCATGAATAGCACCAGGCATCTTGACCACATAGTGATAGCATGAACCCACACCTAGAAACTTGAGATACGCAAGCCACGTTCCAACTTGTATAGCGCCGTAATTTAAACGCAACCTGGATATACGAATCTTTAATAGAGCAAGTGAGTGATTCCCATGTTCCAGTAGCTCACACACTTCCCAAGATCACCGGGGAGCCGGCCGCAACATGCTCGTGATGTTGCCATGGGCCGTCTCAACTTCCCCCACCACCTCAAACCCAAAGTTGGAGTACAACCGCACGCCCTCTGGTGCAGCAAGGACATATGCACAGCGCCCCGGGGCCTTATCCGTATCATCACAGACGCTCTGTAGCATCATCGACCCGATGCCACGCCTCTGGGAGTCCGTATGCACGGCCATAAATGTCAGGCGACATATGTTGTCGCGTCCCCTGAGTATCCGCATGCGCTCTGTCCTGAGCTTGCTGGAGAGGGCGAGCCAGGCGTCGACGTCGAGTGTCTCTGGCAGTTGGTTTCCTCGTTGCTTATTGGCCGTGGCGTTGGTGTTGGGAGGTTTCCCCTCGATCTCCTCTTGCTGCTCCTCTTGTTGTTGCTGCTGCTGCTAGTGGTCTGACTGAGCCGAGTCCTCTGCCTTCTTGTCTGCTGTTTGCGCCGCGCGACTACGCTCCCGGTCGATGACCTCCCACCCGCAGAAGCCAACTGGCAAAAGATGTCCGTCGCCGTCGCCGGTGCCAGTGCAGTCACCACCATGAAGCTGGCACGCCTTCAGGTAGAACCCATCCCCGGGGTCCGCCAGCGCCTCCTCCAGCCCGTCGATGTACCACTGCACCATCTCATCCCGCTCCTCTGGCGACATGGTGCTGTAAGTGGGGAACATGGTTCGGAAAAGCGGGCCATTCAGCATAGACGGGACATCGACACCTCGCACGATTGCCTCCGCGTCGGAAGGCCCAACTGGGAGGAGGCCGCTCAGTACAGCCATTTTGGGATGATCCGGGCAGCTATTATCAATCAACAACCAAAGTTTAGGCAGACGCTGCTGTACCAACAGTAGACCGAGGATATTAATACCTGACTAAGCGCTCCAGGTGCTAAATCCTGAAGTTGCAGTGGTTCCCCGTATGATGCACATTGTCACCTGCCTGCGACAGAAATGAGGTCTCGGCACATGTAACGCTAATGTAGCCCGAAGCCCTCAGAATTACAGATACCCGCCAAACTTATAGACAAGAAGAACTGTGCACAGTTTCCGCTTACCAGTAGGCGGAATCAAACTTGTCCATAATCTGAAGACGAGGGTATCTCGTAACTTTAAAACTGGATGTGTAATTTAATTCGCATAGTAGCCAGGGTAGATTCGCTGGTATCTGACACAAAGCACAAATAATACAATATTAAACTGCTTTCATTTACATAGTTTACAAGGAATGCAGAACCTGATGCACGACGCCGTTATACATACAGGTAATGAGAAACGAAGTTTATTCAATATCTTTATTTATCTATTGGATCGTGTTGAGTAGTGTCTCAAATTTCCGCGTGACCAACATACTCGCCCCATCGTCAATGCTATTAATACAATCGCAAGACGGCCCCCATTACCTAGATATGTATGAGAGAGCGCCAAAGTCACTCACTGAGGCGGGCCCGCCTCATAGAAACTCTTCATTAAATTCGCCAGCGCCTGCGCTCCATCATCCGCAAACATAATCCCGCGGTTTCGCCACGACTCCTCGGCCTTGTCCTGCGCGCGCGCAAACATGCCCTCCTCGAACCTGCTCAGAAGCGGTGCCAGCGTCGCCCCGAACTCGCTCCCATCCTCCCCGCGCGCAGCCCACGCCTCGGAAATGGCAGACGCGAGCTCCAGCGCGTCCCACATTGCCAAGTTTACCCCCTCGCCCGCGAAAGGAGTCATAAGGTGCGCCGCGTCCCCAATGAGGGTAGCACCCGGCTTCGGCTCCCACCTGTGTCCCACCGGGAGCATAGCGAGGGGCTTGATCTGGGCGGCGCCGGGGCCCTGCTCGTCGAAGGCCACCGTGATGAGCTCCTTCAGCTCCGCGCCCCAGTCGCCGTAGCTGTTCTCGTCGCTCAAGAAGTGCGCCTTGAGCTCTGCGGCCGAAAGCTTCGAGAGAGACTCGACCATTGTGCTCTCATCTTCGTCGAGGGCGTTCGTCATCAGGTAGATCTGCGCTGAACCCTGCGCGGCGCGATGGCTATCCAAGCCGTGCTTGTTGCCGAGGGCGAGGAAGGAGCCCTTTCCGACGAGAGACGCCAGGTGCGGGTAGCGCTGTGTCATGTCCCTGATGAGAAGGGTGAGGTATTGCAGCCCGCTTGACTGTGGCTTCACCTCGCTGAGGATGGGTCGGATCTTGGACCACGCTCCGTCCGCGCCGATCACGAGGTCATACGTCTGAGATACAGCAGCGCTCGGGTCTGTGGCTGAACTGAGTCTCAGCGTGACTTCTCCAGTCGTGGAATTGCGGTCTGCAGAGAGCAGTTTCGCGTTATATTTAATCGAATCCTCTGGGATCTTGGACAAGAAAAGCTTGATGATGTTGTGTCTGGAAATCTCAGGCCGGTCGGCAGCTTCTCCCTGGTCCGAGTGCAAGATATTGCCGTGCTTGTCTGCGACTATCATGGACTCCTCGCACTCTCCAGTCAGAGGGAGAAATTGCTCGTAAAGCCCGCACGCGCGAATAGCAGCCAGACCCGATTCCTCGTGGAGGTCGAGCATTCCCGATGGTTCAGCCAGCTCTTTCTCGGTTGGACGCGGCCGAAGTTCGTAAATAGTGAAGGGGACGCTGTGCCGGTGCAGTAAGGCACCAAGAGTGAGTCCAGCAGGACCTCCACCGATTATGGCAATTCTTGGTTGTGCTTGGGCCATTATGTGGATTTGAAGTGATGTAATTTGATTACAAGTGTTTGATGCACTAACGTGAACAGTATGTCTCGAAGATGCTGTGTTACAGAGACTAGGAATATGTCCATGACGAAGGGAAATGTCTTGGCTTATATAGTCTTTAGCCTAGACAAGAAGAACTGTGCACAGTTACGCTTACCAGAAGGCGGAATAAAACTTGTCCGTAATCTATCCGGCTTTGGATGCTTACTTCGAGGCCGGCGTAATAAGCACAAGGCAGCATTTGGGGGACTCGGTGAATTCGGTAGATTCGGAGGATTTAGCGCATCCGACACCAGCGACTTCTGAACAAGAACGATCCACAACCGCACAACAGTGTGTGCTTCGGTCACGAGCTAACAGGCTGCTAGGACGTGACGGGTAGGGCGCCTCAGGGTTCCTCTTTCTGGGCATTATCCCGGGTGTAAATTATCTTGAGAAATATTTACAAACTCACGACGTGAATATCTTGGTCAGTAGCATATTGGACTATGCTCCAAAGTGATGAGACTGCAACCAAGAGCAAGTTGAGAACACACCAGCCCGGTCATTATCACCCATTGAACGACGTCTCTTTTGTTGCAACTCTGGCGTTGAACTGCCTGGCCTCGTGGAACCACATTTTCCCCCATCAAATCGCTTCTAAATCTGCTTGACATTCCTGACATGAACTTGACTCCTGCTAGAAGATCAAGTGTGCTGAAAGACCAGCATAAGCAATGTCTCAGACTTATTCCTAGCAGCTCACAAGAGCCGCACGTCACGATGCCCGCCATTAGATGCGCCTCAAAGCGCAAGCCATTCACGACACCGAGGAGGACCTGCCCATCTTCAGCAACAAGATGAAAGACGCGCAGAACACTCAGACCGACAACATCCTAAAGCACCAGGCGCAGCGGCCCATATCCGAGATATCACACCAGCGGAGCCGGCACACCTACGGGCTCTACAACGAGAAGGAGGCCACCAGTAAGAAGCTCTACGACTGGCTGAAAGAATGGCTATGCGGACGCTGTGCTGCCCGCGATGCGTCCAGACAAGGGAGGGTGGTTTTCCCGCGACTTGTGTTTGTCCAAGAAAGAAAACCAAGCCACAACATGTGTCAGTTGTGGATGCAGAGGATGCACCTCAAGTGACTGATCACACTGCCAGACACAGGAGACAATGGATGAATCAAATTTTGGCAATATCTGGTGACAGGAGCCCGGCAGAGAGAATTAGGATGCGTCCTGGACCGTAATTAAAGCAGGGTTGACCCAACACGCGCGGAGGGCCAAACGGTGCTTAGATATTTAATTCAAGAGACCTGTCCCTGTGAATATCCTCTCGCATGTGACTTTACTCCAGTCCTTACAGTTGTGCCTCTTTTGTAGCGAAAGCTCGGGGGCAGGGGACAGCGCAGCAGTCCAATTTTGCAAGGACCACTTCTTTGTGACATGACTCCACTTGAGCTCGCTTTCACAAAATGGGTTTGATCTGGACTGTCAAATGCTATCACAATTCTAAACTAACGTCGGCGACCACATATGGAGTCTCTCATGATTTGAAAGCCATTCTCCATGATACTGACCCGCTGACACAGCGACTCCACGACAGCGGAGACATCTTTCTGTTTGTCATCTCGTGCATTGTTCCCGGTTTCGTCAAGCAGCTGGCCAAACCTCTCCTGACATTCGGCCTGGTGATTGCCGAACATATGATCGAGCTTCTTCACTCTGTCGGACAGGCCTTGCAACATGCTCGTGGTAGAAGCATGGAAGTCTGCGTCTTGGTTCACGGTCTGCTTCTCAGATAAGGCGTTGAACTCGGTTCGTAGAGCTTCAACTTCGTCAGTGCTGGCCAGGGTGAGGGGCAAGGTCTTCAACATCTCAACAGACTGGGACAATTCATCGATGCGAGACGATTGATCCTGCAATGTGAGAGCATCTTGGGAGACTTCCATATCGTCGAGGCGTTTTGAGATATCAGTTTCGTGCTGTTCGATGTGTGCAATCTTGGTCTGCATCTCAGCAACAATGAACTGGACCAGTGGCACATTGCCCATTTCGGCAAGGCTCTTTGAATGCTCCTTGATATCTCCTTGCATCTGCTCGAAGCCCTTTTGCATCGTGACAAGTCTGCAGTCGAGAACTTTGAGGTTGTTGACTTGGTTCTGATCCAACGTAGATACTCTTGACTCGAGTCGAGATATGTCTTCGGCCGTTTCAGGCCGACTCTCGAGGGATGCGATCCTAGCGTTGCGTACAAGGGCCTGTTTCTCAAGGGCCGCCACTCTATCCATTGCCTTTTGGATGGTTTGATCTTGTCTCTCAGTTGCTTCCTCAGTAGCTTTCAGCCTCGTAGATGTATCCTGCGTGTTTGGCTCATTGGCAGAGTCAAGTGTTGGAGCGGCCGCCTTTTCTTTCTGAGCTGCCATTTCTGCTTTTATCTCTCGGACAGTTTTGTGGAGGTCGTTGAAAAGAACGCTTTTAGCTTCAAGGGACGCCATTCTGACCAGTATCTCTGAGAATTCCTTTTGGGATTCCGGGCCCCCCTCTTGTTCTGTCTTGGTGTCGGTGGTGGCGATTCGCGCCTGTACGCCTCGCATCGGAACACCGTCGCCGGCCGGATGTGCGCGTGTTGCCTCGTTCTTCTGCAGCTCGGAAATAGTCTCTTGCATTTTCTGAGTGGTCTGGTTGCTGACTTCAAGCTGCTTCTCCATTCTCCTGAGCTTTTCAGCTTGAGAGCCAAGCTTCCTTACCAACTCTGGCAGCTCCCGGATGAGCTTGTCGTTCATAGATGAGTGAGCATCCGCAACTGCGGATGTCTTCTCGGAAGTCGCAAACCGGGCCTGTAGCGCCCTGATGGCATCGTTACTGTATTTTTGAGCCCTTGCGGCCTCGGAATTTTCTTTCTCAAGATAGTACACGCGGTCTTGAAGCTCGATGTTGGTCCGCGCAAGCGCCACAAACTTGTCCGCGCTAGACCAGTGATTGTCTTGGTGGCTGGGTGAATCGCGGTTGTCCCTTAGAGCTTGCCCGCGGATTTTCAGTCCGACACGGGGTTCATCCTGACTTCTCCAATGTGGGTCATTTTGGTACTTGTCGTCATTTGTGCTACGCATCGTATCGTGGGGCTCTTTAGCGTGGCTCGAGGGTTGAGATCCGGTAACCAGGGGTTCAGTTGGAGTCCTTTCAGTCGGGGAGTCGCATGCGGCCTCGTCTGCGTTCGTCGAAATGGTTCTCCTCTTTGCACTCGGGGCCTGCTGCGAGAAACTCGGCGATGGCGAACGTTTTCTCATAGCGCGGGGTGCTGCCTGTAGGTCCCTGGCGGTCCCTCTTGAGAGGATACCTGCAAGATCCCCATTCTTCGCCTTTTGTTGCATGAAGAAGTCATCGACTGCCGCGAAGACACCTATGTCTGACGGTGGTGGCGAGTGATCCCGCTCGTCGAGAAACGAGGCCCATCTGTCTACCCACTTTGTAGCCTCGGTCGTCGGCCCGGCAGTGTCGCCAGCCGGGGAGTGGCAACTGAGATATTCGACACGCGCGTCCACGAAGATGTCGGCCACGTATTGTGTGGCTTGGGGACTCAATCCGAATATTCGAGAGACGGCAGCCCACAGAGAGCCAGATGCGTGGAAAGCTCTAAACAAGTAACACGCCCTGAAGAGGAGGGTGATATTGTTTCCGTAGCGAACCTCCTGTAGCCGGCGGTCACGGTGAGATGGCTCTTCGGCAGCCAAAGAGGCCCGGATGAAGGGATCCTGGTCATCGGTATAGCTCCTCCTCAGCCAGGCAGTGGCAAACTGGATGGTCTTGAATTCCAGTGCGAGTTGGGTGGGGCGATGAAAGCCAGGGAGAAAGAAGGGCTGCCTCTTGGCTGCCACAGCAGAAGGAGAAGCAGTTGAATGGGCCATATGTGACACGGTCAGTGAGCACCCGGCCCCAGATGGTTTGCTTGCCTCGACCTCGTTTGCAGAAGAGAACGGGGAGCGTGTGCAAACATGGGCCGATGCTTACGTTAGGTGTGTGGCTCGTGCCAAGAGGACCACTGCACCTGCCCCCATGCAGGACGGACGGACGCAAGCAATGTGCCGCGGACCAATTGTAGCAGTTGAGCTGGAATTAGCGAAACAGGAGAACTCGTTGAGGGCTGGACAAGACTCCCTCAGCTGGTGATGGTGACCATTGCTGGGTCCAGACAGGTGTCGTGGTGCCGGTGAGGGGGGACCAGAAATTATATGTGAGCCATCTATGTGGACCGCAGTGCATCCCTGCTCCTAGTCTATCGATAAAATGATGAAGTCGCATGGCACGTCGCACGGCACGTCACACAAGCCCCTCCAATGGACCGAACTGCCCCAGCCCGCTACGAAGTACTTCTGTGGGGGGAGACAGCAAACACACTTGGCCCAATGTTGCCTCCGACAGGGGCATTGGCAGCAGTCACAACGAGGTCAACGCTTCAGGTTAGCTACTGCAGCCATGCCATAATGTCATGACAGAGGCCGGTTTTCACGATGCACTTGACGGCACTGCATGTACTTGCCCATGATCTATCTCTATCGGTTTCCATGCAACTCAGGTGTATCAACCCTGCCAGCACTTTCACCAGCCCGGATTTTGGAAACTTGTTGGGTGAGTTTCCTTGTGAAAAGGGGGTCACAGCCACATGCATCACAGACAATGCCACCAAATGACCTTGGAAAGTTAATTGTTCATCACCCCTGTACTCCAAAAATATGTACAGTAATGCCCTTGCAGAACACAGATAGGCCAGCATATACTTTGCCAAGTCCACGTCTTTTTCATTTTGCTGGGATACTTTTTAGATGTGTTTCTGTGAGTGCCTGAGATTCTGAGACAAATGCTACCCTCCCACCCCGCCCCAGTGTCAGCACCAAAGGGTGCTGATCCTTTCTGAATATCAAATACATTGCAAAGAGAGTCAATATATCCAATGTAGCTGTAGGTTTTCTTACTGGTTTCAGAGACACCGGGCTTAGGTATCTTGATACGATGGCTATCTCTGCCACTGCGGGGCAAATGTGCACCTGATCTGGGTTGGTCTGCACCTGCAGCCCTGCAGAGATTCAGTCCCTGACGGCGCTAGCAAGGAGGAGCAAGGATACCCTGCTCGAATCCAGGGGTGCTGTCGGTGTGCCGCCCACTGCCGCCGTAGCCTCGAAATCCCATTCAATCTGCAGCATGACCGACACTTTTTAGACCCCGACGTCATCTCCAACAATCCGGACAGCCAGCATCCTCACCGGAAACACCCTCGTTGGTTGTGAGCAGGACATAATTTCTGAGGCTCTAGGTTTGTCCCCCTTGTTGCTCAATATTCTCTACCTCACACTCACCGATTGATCCCCAGAATGGCCGGCAGAAAGCCTAACGACACCCTCTCCAACCTCGTCAAAGTCGGCGCCCTGACCGAACCCCGCGACGCAACCCCCGCAGAAGCACCCACGATGCCTTCCTTCACCGGCAACCAGCCCAACCCCCCGGACTCGTCCTCCTCCGACCCTCCCCCTCCTCTCCCCAAGAGCCTGGACCAGCCTACCCCGGCAGAAGACCTCGCCCTCGACAACTGGATCAAGCGCAACACCAACTACCTCTCCACGATCCCCTGGCACAAGTACGAGCAGCTGCCCGTCCTGTCCTGGCTGTGGGGCTACTCCGACGCCGAGTTCCGCAACGAGTGCGTGTCGACCTACATCTTCTACACGCGTGCAACGGGCCGCAGGCTCACCGACGACGAGCGCGACGCCGTGCTCGAGCCCGTCACGCGCTCCTCCGCCGCGGCCAGCTACGACCGCCCCATTGCGCTGGGCCTGGGCTCGTGGCTCATGGCGCGCAGCTGGGCCAAGAGCGGGGCCAGGGAGGCTGTCAGGAAGGCGGCTGAGGAGGCTGCTGCAGCTGCTGCACACCCCACCATGGGCACCGGCACCATCGGAGCGGACGGGCACATCACGCACTTCTCTACCCCGCAGCAGCACCACACAGGCACTGCAGGACGCTTTGGCTTCGGCGGCGGTAACTTCAGCAGCAACAACACGGGCAAGGTGCTCGGCCAGCTGTTCAGACGGGCAGGCCGTGCATCCGTGCCTGGCCTGCTGTGCTTCGTGGGGCTGCAGGTGCTTAGCGAGCCGTACCGCATGTACCTGAGCGACAACGAGACCTGGTCTATGCACCAGGACGCCCGCCTCATGAGCCTCGCTGAAGACATGGAGAAGGGACTGTCCAGCAGGGTTGGCGATATAGAGGATCTCCTTCGCCGCAGGGGCTTCTAAGTGTCGACAGGTGCAGGCTGTTGTGGAAACAAAGCGAACACAAGACTTGGATCTAACGGCCATTACAGCGTGATGGGTCCTCTACTGTCAGCAAGGAAGGCCAATTGGATTTTCAAAGCGACCAAAGAGGGCTAGTGATTGAGGACGGCGGAGAACCTATGTTTTCAGCTTTGAATATGTTAAAAAAAGGGGGGGGACAGATGGACATGCGGCTGAGGATGTCCATGAGCATGTGTGCATGAGCAGGTGCCACCACCACACTGGCATGTGTGTATTTCAGGTGGCATGTGCAGAGATACCCAGATGAAAAGCCCAGCAAGGCGTCCAGGAAATTAATTTTGCAGATACAGGACACTGTACAGCAGGAGGGTCATAAACCCATGCCTAGATACCCTGCACAATACAGTAACCAAGTCACCAGGCATCAACCAGTGCAATTCGGCAAGTATGAGAGCAGCCACCTCACACAGGGCTTCGTATGTCTTTATTTTGTGCCAGTATGCTCCGTGGCCGTGAATGTATCCCCCAGGCCAGGGTGAGTCCTCCCGTTAGCCATAAGTAGTTCTCCAGCCCCCCAGTACATTCCCATGACTATGATATATAGTATAGTGGTCCTATTCAGTCCCCATCGGACCAAAAACGCCGTTTCTCCAATAGTCGTTAGCCGTGTCATAAATAATCCCAAGCCAGAACATTTGTCTAGGCCTCCTTCATCCAAAAGTTGCAACACCAGATGCAGGTAAAACAAAGAAGCCAGAGAAAAGAAGTACAAGGATGCCCGCCTACACAATGATGACCAGACTACCACACCTGGCCATTCTTGAATCGCATGTAAAGAAATGAAAAAATACATTAGATGAAGTCCTTGCCCTGCGCCGGCCGGCCGTCTCCAAGGCTGTCGACTTGCCGCAGTGGGTACGAAGGCGGCGACGAGTAGCCCGGTGGGCCGTACGAGTCGGACCTGCTGAGGGCCATGCCGACGTCGCCCGAGTTGTCGGCGCTGTGGTAGTAGGTATCCTGGTCGTAGTGGGCGTACGGACCGTGGGGCCCTGTTTGCGCGGCGCTGTACGTCCGGTTGGGCTCGGGCCGGTACGGCGCATACGTCTGCTGCTGCTGTGGCGTCTGTGGAGGCTGCGGCACGCTGAAGGACTGCGTCGACGGGTACGAGTGGTAGACGACGCCCGGGTCGACGCCGGCCGTGGGCATGGGGTCGGGGGCGCCGTTGTTGGTGCCCGCCGGCGCGTAGCCGCTGTCGTTCCTCGTCAGGCCCAGGCGCTGGGCCTCCTTGTTGGCCTGCCTCTCGGCCTGCTCGGCGAGCAGCTGCTTCTTGTACTTTGCCATCTTGAACCAGATCCACACGCCCGCCAGCACGGTGACGACGCCCGCCACGGCGAACAGGGCGTTCTTGACCGTCGCGCCGTCCTGCTCCTCCACCAGGAGCACGCCGAGGTAGACCAGGATGAGCTGCTTGGGCAGGGTCAGGAAGGTCGAGACGGTGAAGTGCCAGAACTTGACGTCGCAGGTTGAGAAGACCGCCGTGGACAGGTGGGAGGGGATGATGGAGAAGCGGATCACGAAGACGATCTGGATGCTGTGTTAGTCAAGTCGGGACGTCAATCGGCGTGCAAGCGGGCGGGTTTGTACGTACCCAGAATCCACCATCACGACATAACCTCGCCATGGCGCCGTACGTGAGGTTCGTCCTCTCCATCTTCTCAGCCTTCCTCCGCAGGAACTTCTTGAAGGCGAACCATGTCCCGACTAGTGAGAATGGGTTAGTTACCGTATCTCCACCTCCAGATGGCAAAATGCCCGGCGCGCGAGGGGGTAGACAACAACTCACTCTCGCCAATAAATGTCCCCGCCGAGACGACTGCGAAACCGATCCACAGCCCGTAGACGACACCGGCCAGCAGCGCGACAACCTCGTGGCCGAACAATGGCGGGAACGAGATGATGAACAGGACGGCGACGAAGATCAGCCAGCCGGCGGGGATGTTGCGGACCTTCTCTGCAAAGGGCCGCAGGGCGTCGACGACCTCGTCGTGCTTGAGGGTTATGATGGCGGTCAGGACGCCGACGATGATCAGGATGATCCACATGGGGATGTATTTTGGCGCGAAGAAGACTCTCTTCCAATTTATGGGCTGGTAGTTCGGCTCGAGTTCCTCTGGCGTCCTGGTGTCGGCCTCGGACTTGCCCTTCTTTCCTTTTGGGTCGTTGGCGTTGCTGCTGGCCTCTGATGATGTCGAATTCCACATCCCCTGCGTCCCCATCTCGATGTCCTCGCTTCTGTCTTTTCTGCCTCCCATTGCCGCATGTGTGGTGGTGTGTTTTAATGACGTCGGTATATTGGCTGGGACTGGTGCGCCCGCTTCTGTTCTGTTTCCTTCTTTCACTCCGTCGATTCCCAGTCCAGGTGATGATTCTTCTCTTTTTCTCCAAGAATATCTCTCCAGCAGTCAGTCAACAATATGGTGAGTTGAGTCTCGGGAGGGCCGCGCTGGGTACGGAACGATGTACGGAATGGTGTAAGTGTTATGTGATGGCCAAATTCAAAGAAAGGGCAGACGGGCCGGATGGATGGTGGCGGGAGCAGGAGAGTCAAATGTTAATAAGTCTAAATTTGGTACGCGAACACTGCAAATACACGGAAACAAGTGTAGAAGGGAGGGGGTGCCAGTCGAGAATGCTAGGTCCCAAGAAAACAGCCAGGGCGGGCTTGGGAGCGTGGAGCCTAATGATATTATGGTATGGGGGTCGGCTAGCGCTGGAATCCACATAATAGAGGTTGAAACCCTTTCCTCTGTGGGACCGCGCAGGGCAGAATGCAGGATGCAGATTGAGTGAATGCAGACTGGCGAGACTGGGGGAATTCGAGGTGGGTGCCGCCACCCCAAGACGGTGGGGTCTGAGAGAACAAGATGGGACCTGAAACTCGAGACACGAGCCCCAGGCAAGGCGGTTCTGGCTACTGGCTGCAGGCTACGGTACCTACTCTAGCGTGGTGTGGTTGCACTGGGCTGACTGGGCCGACCACTGGCAGGTCGTGGGGTCTGGCTAATTGGGCTGGGCTGGATTGGGAGGCTGGCAGGCTGGCTGTGAGCAGAGGCAATAGATGCGGTACCACTGGGTAAGGCAGACAGACCCCTGCTCCGCCACCAGCATCGCACACAGTACAATGTACCTGCCCCTGCAGCGCTTATTTGCCTCTCTTATTCGGCTTGGCAGCCGAACTGTCATTTCGTCCTCCTTTTCCTCGACCAGGCGACCGGGAGATGGGGATGGAGATTGCCAAGTAGGGAACCTGGCCGCCAACACCGTCAATCGCAATCACTAACATCGTCATCTTGATCCCACAATCCCACAGTCCACCACCATTCAACAGCCGTGTACGTAGTATGTGTTTGCTATGCATACTGTACAATACAAGACACATTACGAGCACCAGCAGCACAGCGATCCGATTGCGATCCGACTAGATGCGACACCATGCGATACGACACGATGCACTGCCCGCGATAATGGGGCGCTGACCCTCCCAGCAGCTCGTGTAAAACACCAGGAGCAGGCTGCTGTGACGGGAATGACGGTATCAGATGAAGTCGATTCGTGTGGCAGCACCTGTCTTAGCCGGGCAACTGGGGCTGGCATGGGCTGGCTAGATGGTCTGGGTGGCCGACAATGTATGGCTGACATGCTACGATGATCGTTGCACGCCAAGCACTGCCACATCAAAGCGCCATCCGAATCCCGCAGATCAATGCAAATCAATCCTATATCCCAGATTGGAAGTTTCTTGCTGGCCACGGCGCTGCTGCCGCGCCCTTGCCGCGCTCCTGCTTGCTGTGCCGTGCTGTACTCTGCATCCTGTCTGCTCGGCTCATTCACTTTCGAGTCTGGCTCGTCCAGTCGTTCACTCCCAATTAGGGAATACGGGAACTCCACAAGGATCGCGGCAACGCAGGACGCATGGCACAGGGGGGGGCTCTTGCAGGCTGGCAGAACACATCCACCACCCCAGCCCAATTTTGTGCTGCACAATTGTGGTACTCTTCGGGTATTTTGAGAATGGAATGGCTTCCCGCGGACCGCAATCGTAGCCTAGTCAAACTCTGCTTCGTCTGCGACAGCCCAAGGCGGTTCGCTACCATTACACGATGCTTCCCGCCGTCGTCCTCCGTCCGCGAGACGCCCACTTGGTCGTGGCCAAGCCCGGAGATCCCTCCTGTAATCCCCGGGGCCCTCACAAGTCCACGCGGGGGATGGGCGATCCAGACCACCACGCGTCAGGCCAAGTCCACCACGGCCCCTGACTCGGCCAGGCAGGCCAAGCTACACGAAGGCTCTCCCGACTGGCAGTCAAGACAAGCTCTCCGCCCAGGCCATCTGTGCTCCTGTTCCTGGGCTTGGCTTGCGCCGGACCGGCTGGTAAGCACCTTGGCGCCCTGACAATCCTGCAGCAAGGAGAAGCTCGACAGACAACCCGAACACGCAGCATGCAAACTCGTGTCGGCCCATAACCACCACCCAAACAAGAAGCACAGACAATGTGTGGCCGGCCAACCAACACAGCTAGCTAATGAGCTACGACGTTCACGTCCCGCCGAAACAAATTCCGCACGAAGCAGCCTAGAATGTGCAGCTATCGCGAAAGTCATCCCAACTCTCGACCGTGGGAGCTCTCAAGCTTTTCTGCCAGCGCCCTGTGCCTGTGAAACCCAATGGAAACCAGGCCGCCTCGGAGCCTTGGCGGCCGGTGATGCTGCACAGCCTGGGCGACCCAACCACCTTGTGTGCTTACGCAGCAATGGGATCGAGCGATCCCACAGCAAAGTGTTCTGACGGCGCAGGTCTGTCTATTGGCTGCTTCATCTACGAAATGAACCATCACCGTGCCGCTGTCGAAACGGTCCAAACTTACAGCTACCTGGCTTGTGCACCTTGACCACCGCTGGAGCATAGTTGACGCAAAAGAAAGGATCGGCTGTTTACCGGTGTAATAGTGCAAGGGCGGCCATGCAGTCCGGCATCCCGACGACGGCACCGATCCCGTCGTTTCACATCAGATGCCCAGGTGTCCAGCTCCAAACCGCCTGCAGAACCCTGGATGGGGTCGCGGTTCCCTTCCCACCAACACCAAGCCTTGGCCAGGGCTGCCACGCGAGTTCGTGACTGCTCACATATGTGCACGGACTCGGAACCCGCGTAGCCACTCAGGCTCCGCAGAGCGTAAAGCATCCTGTGCAGTTGCTGCTGTTGTCGTCGTCAGTCAACCTTGGGGGATTCTTACAGCCCCACCCTCGAGTGTCACAGTTCTCCGCCGATCCAATCCTCTACATCCCGGCCTAATCAACGCAGACGAGCAGCTAGAACTAAGGAGCGACCGAGTTCCATCTGCCCAGCTGCTTTGGATCGCGCGAGAGATTTGGCATGTTCCAAACTAACTGCGACTCATTTATCTTCTAGACAGGCTGTTTCACGCAAATGGCCAACACAGTGAGATTCGGCCCTACAGAACTGCACCTCTGACTGAGCATGCATGGACGCTGTGTTGTTTGATGTCACTAGCAGCCAGCGTCAAGGGTTGTCGTTGCTAGTGGGGCAGGAACTCCGTTGCCCGCTACTCGCCGGACTCAAGATGTCACAGAACCGGGCCGTGATGCAGGGCCGTGATGCAAGACCGTGTTGATCTTGTATCCGGTCAGGGGCGCTGGGTGCCCAGGCGCCGCTCCGGACGATGTGGCGCCGAAGTGACAGGTGTGCCTCGACTACGTGTGGCAGTCTAAGCCAGTATGTGGGCTGCAGGGGGTCACTACAGTTCAACCCGCATATTACAGTATTTCAATTATCCAGAAAAGGGGGTTGCGGGGCGTGGAGAACTGTCGTGATCGTCTTTTATCCTTGAACGCCGGTGTATATTGCTTCCGAGATATCAAGAACCCATGTTGATCCGACCAGACCACCCGTCCATCACTGCGCCCTCCGCCCGATGAGCATCTTGACCTCCGGACACCACTCCTCGATGTTGGGCATCATGGCAGCCTGCCACCTCTGCGGCTGGTGGTACCCCAGCGGCGTCTCGTAGTACACGGTCTCGACGGCGAAGGCCATGGCTGCCTCGACGGTGGGGAGCTTCGCGCCGGCCTTCTTCAGCTCGGCGTAGAAGTACTGGTCCTCGAACTCGTGGCCGGAGCTGGCAAAGTCGACGGAGCGCGTGACGTTGAGGAACACGCGCGGGTTGCGCACGCTCAGCCCGCCGTTGAAGCCCTGCCCGTACTGCTCTGCGATGGGCGCGCCCACCAGGTCGTACTTGAAGTAGTCCTCGACCTTCTCCTCGGACCGCGAGCACAGGATGCTGTCGGTCTGGAACAGCAGAACCCGCTTCGCGCTGGACACCTGCTCCCACATCCACGGCGATGTGAGGAACCGCGACACCGACCCGGAGTCCGCCAGGTTGGTCCCCTCGGGGAGGAACCTCACCTCGATGCGGCCCTCGTCCTGCAGCCGCTGGAAGGGGGCCGATAGCGGCTCCACCCAGTTCTCCTTGAGCGTGAAGAGCACCATCCCCCACGCCGGGCCGAGCACCGCCGCGAAGTGCAGCATCACCGGTATCAGGGTCGGGATCATGCGGCTCTCGATGATGACGGCTTTGGGGCGGTCGGCTGCCGGCTGGGGCGGTCCCTGCTGCTGCTGTTGCTGCTGCTGGTGATTCATGATTGCATCGAACGACGAGGAAGCGCCGGTGCTCCCGCCGGCGGCGCTACTGGCCACCGGCTGGCTGACATCAACCACGGCAGGCGGTGGCAGCGCCGAAGTATCGGGGTCGTCTCCAAACAGATGCTGGAAGTCAGACGGCGAATGGATGCCGCCGCTGTTCCTGAAGAAGGAGAAGTAGCTCAGGACGACGAGGGCGGCCACGAGTGCGTACGCGTACTCCTTGGAGCGGAGCCTCGCCCAGGCCGGTGGGGACTTGTTGTGGGGTGAGGCAGGCCGCGCCATCTCGAACAAAAGTCTGGGGCGATTTGCTCTACTCGATCCGCCCCCGCTTCCGGTGCGAAAAAGGTAAATAAAGGAAAGGGAAGACCAGATAAGGTTCTGACCGCCTGTGCGCGCCGGATTTATTATTAAATGAATGCCAACGCGTCCTCGGGAATCTGGCAGATAAGCTTTGGACAGGGTGGATCGATGGCGTTTCTCCCTTGCCTCTTGCACGCCAGTTGCTGCAGGTGCCCAGGAGCTGACCAAGGGGTTCAGCTCACTTTTTGGGCATTTTGGTGCCCTGCTCCCTTCTTTGACCGTCGGCAATGAAGCGTGCACAGATGCTGAGACATGTTCCGGCTGGCACTATCTCCTGGGCAAGGTCCGTGGGATCTGAGCCGTCGAGCGCGGGATGGACGCGCAACTGTGCGAACCCCTTCTCTCAGCTGGTCGTGTGTGGTCAACCGACCGCTTGTCCGGTGATCTAATTGATAGTCACTTCGGTCTAGAGATCACCTGATCGAGGAGTTCTTTGTGTACAGTTGGCTTCATTGCAGCGATAACGTCAAGCGACGTTACACGGTACGACATCATAGTCAAGACAACTTCATTGCGCAGCGGCGAACATGAAGACATCGGTCTATTGGCTCTCCTCAAGTCTGTTTAAGTATCTAGGTCGACAGGTTGGCCTGTTTGTACGCCAGGACCGGATTCCATCACTTCTAAGTGCCGCCGAAGACCAAAAGACTCTTGACACTGGTTCTGCCAAACCCAGTTCGATGCAAAAGCTCCCGGCCTCCGTGAAGAGGAAGGTCGGCCACGACCATGACGTTGACACGCTCGGCACCAACACCAGCTTTCTCCAACAGTCGGAGCACCGCACACAGCGTCTCCCCAGTAGAGAGCACATCGTCCACCACCAAAACCGATCTGGACGCGCGTTGGGGGACCTTGTCCAGCTCCAGCTCGATGCGTTCCTCTTTCTCATCGCCGGATGCCGCAGTGTAAGAACGGCCCCATAGCATGCGGCGCAGATCAGCCCCCGTAGCCTGTGCATATTCTCGCTTGGTTGCGTTGCTGATGCTTACTACCTGCACAGTGAGCTGTTCATGATGGGTAATGTTGGGTCTCGTGAGCACTGAGGCCCATACGTCCGCGCAGAAGTCCTTTCCCGCGCAGCTCTCGCCCGTGACGAGGATGATGATCTTCTGATCGATCGGCACTCTCGGCAGCGGACAGGCGTATCGCAGCACGTTTCGCGGGTCCATGACCTGCTTGAGACCGGCCAGGCGGGGTCGGTTGGGTCCAAACGCCTTGGTCGCCAACATGGAGTCTCTGGGGTCCGGTCCAAGGTTTGCACCGTAGGCACCGCGACAGTCACTCAGGGCTGACAAGTCCTTGGCGACGTCGTAAACCCACTGCGTGACACGTCGTGCGACCTCGGTGCCGTCTTGTTCACGAGGCCAGACGCCGGTTATCACGCACGCGAAGTCCCAATCTCGACAGCCGAAAGCAGTTGCACCGTCTTCAACATCGCTGACTGCCCCTCCGCCTTGCAGCAGATGGAGATACGAGAGTGGCGTGGGGCGGCCCTCGATGGCTGACACCAGGCGGCCGGCGACTTCTGCATCTCCAATGTTCTTTAGAAACACACACCGCTTGAAAGACGAGGTCTTTCCTCCGCTGTGCCCTCCGTGCATACCAGAAATGTACATATCCGCATCGAACAGCTCGATACCGTCCATGACCTTGTAATCGTCACCTAGTCCCCACATAACTTCCAAGATCGAAGAGGCTCGCTCGAGGCTCGAGAAGGTGCCTTCCGTTGAAGACTCGAACAATGTCACTCCAAGATTGAGCTGACCGTCCTCCCAGAACAAGTGTGCATCACCTGAAGCGTTTCGGGGGAGGTGTCTGGCGACAGATGTATCAAAATCGAGAATCTTTCGCCGCGCGTCGACACTGTCATTTAAACAGACGGTCCAGTTCCGGGTTCGGTAGGCGGGCGCCGCAAATGCCTGGACTGTCACGCTGAGCACGATGCCAAAGTTGGTTCCAGTGCCCTTGATCGCCCACAGAATCTCAGCTTCGTTTTCTGGGCGAATTGCACCAGCCGGCCAGTGTTGGTTTGGGACGTTCCCAACGCAGAAGATTTGCTTGTAATTTCCGACGCTGGCTATCACCGCACCCACGATGGTATCACATGCGAGCCCATGCAGCCTAGCCAGATGTCCGATTCCGCCCTGTAGCCAAGAGCCAGCACCCACGCTCGGGCGGGCACCCAGGGGGACGGTCAGTCCTTTTACCATAGTTTCGCGAATGATGTCTCCTGTGTTGCAGCCGGCCTCGGCGACGACCAAGGAGCCGGAGGTGGGATCTTCACCACTCTGCCCTCCCATGTAAATGTGTACGCGGTTGAAAGCGCTCATGTCGACCGCGACAACGTTGGGCCAGAGACTGTGGCCACTGTGGCCGCCACCTATGACAGTCAGTCCGAAGCCGCATTCCAAGGAAGTCCGGACCAACTCTGGAAAATCTTCAATTACAGTTGGCTTGACCACCGTGACGGGGTGATGAAGGAGTGCCTCGCGGTTCTTGACTGTTCTGTCGCCCTGCACCAAAGGAACCATGTCGGTCAGTTCCCGCAACCAGTCCGAGCAATAGGTAAATGCCATCATCAGCTCTGGAGAGCTGAACATCAGATGTCTAGGCTGGGCTTCTTCACGACTGCCCAAGTCACGAAATACTTTGCGCCACTCAGCCCGAATAGCGTTGGCTACATCCATCTCTCCCTGTACGCCAAAACCCGCGACAAAAGAAGCAAATTCGTCCAGTTTCTCATCATTGTCTGCGACGCTGACGACTCCGTGGGGGAAAGATGCGGTCTCGTGGCACACCAAGTTCCCGAAGTGGAGGGCTCTGTTGTCGCGATGGAAAACCAGGATCAATCCTCCTTCGTCTAGGTGTTTCGGTGAACCGGTGAGCATTCTCAGGGCTCGTTCGATGACCATGTGCTTGGGCTTCATGCCGTACATGCTGTGGCAGAGGAGGATCACGTCGTACTTTCCATTCTTGTCGCCCGAGATGGTGCTGGTAGCAAAACGGTTCGCATGGTTGTCCTTTGCATCGAATAGTTCTCGACAGATATCGGGTAGACTAGCCAGACAGGGTAGAGTAGACCCTTTCTCTAAGCTAGAGTCGAGAGACTCTTCCAACCGTGTGGCAAAGAGGCAGTTGGGCTCAAATGGGCAAAGAATTAGTTTTTAGGTAGAAACAAATTTAGAGTTTATCTAAATATTATATTTATTTGCCTAGTATAGCTATAAATAAATTTTAAATAAATAAAATAAAATAAAATTTAAAGTAATTATAAAATAAAATAAAATATAAGAGCCACTAAGTTTATTTATATATATAAAATTATAATATCTATAATACTTAGAGTTAGATTACTTACTTTATCTAATTTTAGTATTTAAAATATAATAGTATTAAAAACAAGACACCAGGCTAAGTATAGTATTATAAACTAATACATTTGGCAGCAAAAGTATTATAAACCAACACATTTGGCGGCAAGGGGACCCATTTGGGTGACCTAGGCAACCCAGACAAGATGCTACAACACAGGCTATCTAGCACTAGAGTATAGAGTTACAGGACCTGCTAAGACCTAGGGTTAGGGACAGGCTTGCAAGACTTGCTTGTAAGCCCAGCAAGCCTACTTAATAAGTAGATCGTTAAGCCTTATACTATAGATTGTAGACTTGTCTTGCGAGCCAGCAAGCTACTAAAGAGTTAGAATATATAAGGATATGGTTATTACTATAGTAGATAGCTTTTATAGAATAGACTCTTTAGTCATTAATCTAAGTATTTAGTCTAACAACTAGATAGCCTTATGTTACGACCCTGACAGAAATAGGACTAACGGTTGGTTCTAATTTAGAACCAGACCTACTTGGCCAGCCTAGCAGGCTAGACGAATAGTGCAAACAAGATCCTATACAAGTTATGTAACCACAGGTTACCTAAGCAGGATTAGGGAGATTAGGTCTTGTGCCAACTGATCTAGGATCAGGGAGATTAGGTCCTGAGCCAATTAACCTAGTACAGGATTATAAGGATCACCTCCTAAGCCTCATAAGCCAGCCTAAAGAGATAAACATATAAGAATACACTTATTACCAGATAGCTAGATAGTATAGACAGCTCTTTAGTAGTTAATTTAAGTATTTACCTTAAATAGCTTTTATTAGCTTATAATTATTATTAGAAACCCTATTACTTAATTAACCACCTTGTTACATATCTTAAATATAAACCCTGATCTATAGTTTAGAGGACCTAGAAACCTTTAATTATTACATTTTAACTGCTCTTGTTTTTACGTTACGATACGAACTCTGAGCAATATTACATGCAAAATTTCTTTACAATGTCTAGATTTGGAAATAACTAACCTTAGCATAACCTCCAGCAGGAATTAGACAGTACCAATAATAACAATAATACCAGGATAAACCTTTAGCAGCTTAAGGAGCTAGTCAAAGAAGTAACCAGGCTTTGCACCTTTATTAACAAGCAAGCTTACCAGAATAAAGAGATGGAAGGACTTAAGTAGAAAGTTACTACCCTTTAAGCTACTACCAATATTATTAATACTTTAATTTCGACCAAGGAGAATATTAGGCTTAATAGTCTAACCCTATATAATGGAACAACTAGATAGTTATAGGCCCACCTTATATAGATACAGGCTTACCAGCGTTTTAATTATCTAGACAGCCAGCTAGATAGGAAACGAATTATACATATGTTAAACGGAAACGCTCATTTAGGTGTGGGCGCTGCACGTAGGGAGTTACCCTAGACTTCACGGAAGGAGTTACCCTAGACTTTTTGCTAGTGGCGTGCGCGCTGGCAGATGAGTTTGGTGGCCGTGAGCCGATTTTTTGGGCTGTTTTAAGACCCTAACTTCGAACCTCTGCATTCCCCTTATTTCTTACCCAAAAAGCATGTAACCTAGTTTGTTAGATAGCCTGATTTCTGAAGTTTATCTGTATTTAGTTTGGTTACTGTCAGGGTTAGGGTTGGCTGGCTGTTTGAAGCCAAAGATGGTGGGTCTGAGGGCCGAATTTTCCGGCCCCTCCATTCCTGCACCAGAGCCAACCGCAGCGTGCCCAGGGTTGAGGTCATGTCGGAGGGACTGTGAGGAGGGCTGACAGAAGCCCACTCAAATTCAATGCAAAGTTGTCCAAACCATTCTCAAGCGTCCCAACAAGACCTCAGTGCACCCTACTGCTACCTGACTCCCATTCGATCCACCAACCTTCAGAACATATATCCTTATTCCTTAAGGGAAGAGCCTTTACCTAGTTTAAACCCTACCTTATTAACTTTGTTAATACTAAGAACTTTAAGAAATGTAAGCAAGAGATACAGGATATTTTCAGTAAATACGAGAATTATAAAAATATCCTTAAATCTCTATTTTAAGACCTAGACAAAGAACAATAAACAGAACAAAAACTTACAAACTATAAACAACAAGGCCTAGTAACTACCTATATAGCCGAATTCTACCGAATCTATACACATATAGACTATATAAATAGTACCAAGATCTTTATATTCTACCAGGGACTAAAAGAAGAAGTAAAGGACAAATTAGCTAAACAAGACTAACCTAACAACTTTCTATAGTATGTCAAACTAGCTATCAAGATTAACAACAGGCTCTATAAACGATACCTGAAACAAAAAGGCAACACCTCTAGACAATTCCAGAACAATAACTCCAATAGACAAAACAAGCCTAACTCTAGAAGGAAATACAATTATAACAACTTAACCTAGTAGGGACAGCAGGCAGGCCCTATAGAACTCAATACTACTTAACAAAGGGACAAAAAAAACATTAAATACTTTAACTATAGAAAGAAAGGATACTTTATACAAGAGTACTATAGTAGGAAGAAGGACTAGAAGCCTGTACCTAAAGGCTCTAGATAAGCCAACATAGTTACCCGTACTAGTAAACCACTATACTTAAAAATACAACAGGCTATTGCTAAACAATATTACCAGTATAAGACAAAATAATACAAGCCATACCTAGTATATCTAGACTAGGCAATAGAAGATAGAAGAATTTTATTTAGCATTATTCCTTAAAACTTACCTACTAATAATAAATAAAAGACTAGGTTAGAAGCAGGAGAAATAATCTAACAATAATTATTATAACTAGTATATATAGAACTAGACAAGGCTAAAGAAGCTAAGAAATATACCTTGCTTAGTTAGACAGCTTGTTATAATAATAGCTATATTACCTACTAAAGTAATAAAGAAGGAGCCAACTAGTTTCCTAAGGGCACAGGACAATAATATACCCTAGCTATAGGAGGACAGAAGGAACTCTTACATAACTCTAGAAAGGAGCTAGCAGGGAAAATTCCCCAAGATCTACTTACACCTTAAGCATAGCAAGAAGATCCACAGGCATACTTAGAAAGAGCACCCCTACTAGCTCCTAAAACTAATATCACAAAAGTACTAATTATAGGATAACCCCTTAAGTAAGTAATATAAGAACTAAGGAAGAAGACTAAAAAGGATAGAGATATAGGGAGAATGTTCCCTCGCCATAGTTACTACCCTAGCACCTCTTAGGCCTCATGTCACAACCCTGACAGAAATAGGACCAACAGTTAGTTCTACAAAGGAACAACCCCACTAGGCCAGCACACCGGCCAAACAAACGGCACAAGGGACTAAGCCAATAGCCACGTAATTACTAATTAGATAAGACGGATCAATTAGAGCGACAATCGATCCCAGCGATCTAACACCAAGGAGCGACAGGAGCAACCAGCACTCCCGACACTCCCCCATACTAGATCGCCAGGAGCAACTAGCGCTCCCGGTAAGCCTTACTGAAGAGATAGACATATAAGGATATACTTATTACTAGATAGCTAGATAGTATAGACAGCTCTTTAGCAGTCAATCTAAGTATTTACCCTAAATAACTTTTATTAGCTTGTGATTATTATCAGAAACCCTATTACTTAATCTACCACCTTGTTATATATCTTAGATATAAACCCTAATCTATAATTTAGAGGATCTAAGAAACCTTAATTATTATATTTTAACTACTTTTGTTTATACGTTATAATGTAGACTTTAAGCAATATTATTGTTAAACGGAAACGCTTGTGTGGGCGCTGCACGTAAGGGGTTACCCTAGACTTCACGTAGGGAGTTACCCTAGACTTGGCACTTTTTCGGCTAAGTGCCTATGTGGCGTGCGCGCCGGCAGATGAGTTTGGTGGCCGTGAGTCGATTTTTTGGGCTATTGTAAGACCCTAACTTCGAACCTCTGCATTCCCCTTATTTCTTACCCAAAAAGCATGTAACCTAGTTCATTAGATAGCCTGATTTCTGAAGTTTATCTGTATTTAGTTTGGTTACTGTCAGGGTTAGGGTTGGCTGGTTATTTAAAGCCAAAGATAGTGGGTCCGAGGGCCGAATTTTCCAGCCTCCCTATCTGCGCACCAGAGCCAACCACAGCGTGCCCAGGGTTGAGACGATGTCGGAGGGACTGTGAGGAGGGCTGACAGAAGCCCACTCAAATTCAATGCAAAGTTGTCCAAACCATTCTCAAGCGTCCCAACAAGACCTCAGTGCACCTTACTGCTACCTGACTCCCATTCGATCCACCAACCTTTAGAATTATATATAATACCTTTATAATATCTAGATTTAGAAACAATAACCCCTAGTAAAACTTTTTATAGGAATTAGACGACGCCATTAATAGCGACACTAATAATAACACTAATAATAACAGCAGGATAACTAATAAATAACTTTAGAAGTTAGTCAGCAAGGTTAATTACCTCTATACCCTTATAAACAGGCAGGCCAAGTAGAACAAAGAAATAGAAAACCTTAAGAAGGAAGTTACTACTTTCTAGGCTACCACTACTATTATTAATACCCTAATTCCAACCAAAGAAAATATTAGGCTTAATAGCCCAACCCCTTACAATAGGACTCCAGGCTAGTTATAACCTTACCTTACCCAAGTTAAGGCCTACTAGCGTTTTAACTATATAGACAGCTAAGCAGATGGAAAACGAATTATGTACACGGCCTTGTTCCTTAAAGAAAGAGCGCTTGTCTGGTTTAAACTATATCTTACCGATTTTATTAATACTGAAGAATTTGAGAAATGCAAGCAGGAGATTTAGGAAATGTTTAGTAAATACAAGAACTATAAGAATATTCTTAGAGCTTTATTCTAGGACCCTAATAAAAAACAATAAGCTAAAAAGGAATTATTAAAATTATAACAAAAAGGCCTAGCCTCGGCCTATATAGTAGAATTTTGATAAATCTATACCCGAGTTAATTCCACCCACAACACTAAGATCTTTATATTCTACTAGGAATTAAAGAAAGATGTAAAGGACGAGTTAGCTAGGCATAACAGACCTAACGACTTCCTATAGTATGTTAAACTAGCCATTAAACTTAACAATAGGCTCTATAAGAAACAATAGGAGAAATGCAGTATTAATCCTAGGCTATTTTAGTAAAGTAACTAGAGGAACAAGTCTAACACCAGAAAGAGATACTACCATAATAATCCAACTTAATGGGGACAATAATTAGGCCCTATAAAGCTTGATACTATACAACGAAAAGACAAAAAGGACATCAAATGCTACAACTGTAACAAGATAGGATACTTTATAAAAGAATACCACAGCTTTAAGAAAAGCAGAGATTAAAAGCCTATACCCAAAGGCCCTAGATAGGCCAACATAATCATTTATACTAGCAGGCTACCACGCTTAAAGATGCAGCAAGCCATTACCAAACAACACTGCCAGTATAGAACAGAATGATACAAACTATGCCTAGTATACCTAGACTAGGCAGTGGAAGACAGAAGAATCCTGTTTAGCATTACTCTCTAAAACTTATCTACTAACAATAAACAAGAAGGCAAGTTGAAAATAGGAGAAACAATCTAATAACGACTATTATAGCTAGTATATATAGAACTAGACAAGGCTAAAGAAGCCAAGAAGCATGCCTTACTTAGCTAGACAGCCTACTATAACAATAGCTATACTATATATTTAAACAACAAAGAAGGAGCCAACTGGTTCCCCAAGGGCGCAGGATAATGGTGTACCCTAGCTGTAGGAAGACAAAAGGAACTCCTACACGACCTAAGAAAGGAGCTAGCAGGGAAAATTCCCTAAGATCTACTCGCACCTTAAGTATAATAAGAAGACCCGCAGGCATACTTAGGAAGAGCACCCCTACTAGCTCCTAGAACTAACATTATAGAAGTACTAATTACAGGACAACCCCTCAAGCAAGTAACGCGAGAACCAAGAAAGGAGACTAAGAAGGATAGAGACACAGGAAGGATATTCCCTTACTATGGTTACTATTCTAGCATCTCTTAGGCCTCATATATCTACAATAAATGTAAAATCTATATATAGGAGAAAGTAAGCTATAACTAGTTCCCTTAGAGGTACTAAGGGCAGGATATTTAATAAATTTATGAAAAAGGCGACTTTAAGGGATAGGAACTTAAGAAATAATACAATAATGTAGGCTATGTAACATTTTAACTTAATCTACGCACCCCCCTAGTATATCTACATAACCCTACTAGATGGCGCACCTATAAGAATGAGGAATGTCGAGTATATATAGACGATAAGGTTGAAGAATGGTATTAACTATAGTAATAAGGATAGATCCTTAGCCCTATAAAGCCTACGATATAGGAAGAAAACATATAACAGCTTATAGAAGACCTATAATAGTTATAGAGTATTATATAATAAAATATTAAAAGTATTAACAAAGTCTTAGGAAAAGACTATAGATAGCCAAAAAACTAGACAAGCTATCTACAAAACCTTAGATAGTAGGAAAAATACCTACAAGATACTTATATATAACAAACACTAATAGTAACTATTGATATTTAAAAATTAAGGTAGAGCTTGGAGCCTACCAGTACTATATATTTATTAATAGTAGAGTATAGGGGAACTTTATCTCCCTAAAGATAGTAAATAGATACTACTTTATATAGTATAAAAAGAGGGAACCTTATAGACTTAATATAGTTAATAGCATAAAAGTTACTTACAGAAACAGTATTATTAATATAGAGATTGATTACCTCTAGGTCTAGATCTAGGACTATATTAAGCAACTTTTATTTAATATTATTAAGACGGCAGATTATTAGTTAATCTTAGAAATACCTTAGTTAAGAAAAAACAACCCTTAGATAGATTAGACTACTAGCCAGATTTACTAGGCAAACCCTATTAGCTTAGTAAAAGGAACAATTATATATTGTAAGGATAAGCAGAGCTTAGTTTCTAAGGACAATACCTAAATGTATATTTAAACAAGTCTAGCAACTACTTCTCAAGACAGAGAGAAGAACTTAGTCCCTAGGCAGGCTTTAGAATAGCCTTTAAACAAGCCGGCACGATAACAGTATAAACTAGGCAGTCTGCTATAAACCAACGA